>CM028354.1:30322756-30381756 GCA_016618105.1 Dendrobium huoshanense | reverse complement strand
CAAAAAAGACTGATCTGTTGAGCTTTCAAGTGAATATTGAGAGAAGAAAATGTTGGATATCATTCCAGAAGAAGCAAAACACACATGACGCAAACAACAAAATGGTCTTTATCTCTATGTTATAGAAAGGACTAGCTTTATATACAAGTAAGATTGAATGCAACAAAGTCTATAGGAAATTAGAAGACGAATAAACGACAGTAATAAATGTTGTAAAAAATAAATAGTAAATACCGAAACTAGAGTCATTACAAGAATGTTAAAGAGCGTCTCATAGGGGAAAACCGAAATATAAAACTAACTTTATTTAAACATGGATTAGACTAAGAACATGGTTTAAGTGGAGAAGCACACCCTTTTCTTAGTGTCAGGAGTTTTAATGAGTTTTAATAACTTCAAAGGAAAAAAAATTTAAAAAAAGACAAACATAAAATTTAATTAGCTTGTGGAAAATAAATAAATTGAGCATACATGAAGAGCCAGCAACCCACCCATTATAATGTATAGAACATTTTATCCCAATGCAACCAGCTTAACAGCTGAAAACGATTCAAAATATGCTGTAAAAAGTCGATGCTGAAGCTAGAGATAAGAATCACCTTCATGACTATCTCACCCCTGACCTAATTCAAATATCTCTCTTCTCTAGTGGGCTCCCATAGCTCTCTCAGTGTCTATGTTCTCTTAACATGAACATGTTCACCACCACGACTTGCCACAATTGCTGCTCTCCTCTTATCGCCACACGCATTATGGTGCAATTTATAAAATAATATGAATCTTCTTTATTTTCAGTCTTGACTTCAATTTTATTGAATTACCGGGGCTTCCCTTCCTTTCTGCATGTAAGATAACATTTGGTGTACCACCAACGACTGGATATAAATGCTTCGTCAGTTCTATCTACCACTATCAGTGGCAGTTCTTCAGAATTAAGCCTCTTATTTAGTTTTTTCATTATTTTTTTCTTTCAAAAAACAAAAATATTAATTTTTTTCCATGCAGTGAGTTGCCTTTATCATAATTTTAATTTATGATTAGTTTTCATGCTGTTCCCTATGGACCTGTTTAACTTAATTTTTGTGCATTACACGGCTTATTTATTTTTGTCCCTTAAACATAAACATGGAAATAAACAGCTAATCACATGCAATGTTGAAATAATTATTAGAGCAATAGGTAACAAGGCTGACTAGTTATTTCTTGCGGTTCTCATCTTAACACCATAGATGATTTCAAAAATTAAAGACTTTCCATGTCCTTTATACGTTATTTCACAGAAACTTGGAGGCACATATAAATAGTTCAGTTTGTTCACTTCTCAATAGACCACTGATTCTGATTGTACAAACCGCATCAAGGAACAAGCCTGTTTTGAATTGAAAAAATCAAATGGTACACTGTATAGCCACATCACTATCAAGAGTGATGATAATTTGATGACAAACAAAGAGAAGCTATGCTCTACAGCTTATTTAGGCACCAGTATCTTGACTCCCTCGAAGCACATCTATGCCGAGCATCTAGCAGCTGCAACAAATCCTAAAATTGCAAGCAAAGCAATATATATTTGAAATTGTTCTCGGGCAAGGCAAGCTGCATTTTGATAGGAAATACTTGAGTTCGCAAGTAACCCTAAGGTAATACTTGAGTTCGCAAGCAATCCTAACCCAAATCGATATGCAAACAGCAGTGAAACGGCTGTTTGTCGCAGAAAAAACAGTAAAAACCTGCTGTCTACAGCAGGAAATCAGCACAAACCAGGGAAAACCGTGAGAAGAATCGATACAACACTTGTATTCCACTAGAAGATGCAACAAAATAGAAAAGATACAATTGATCCTCAATTCGAGAGGAGGATCGATCTCACCCAAATCTCTAGACGCCGCTAGAGCCCAAAGAAAACCTAAATCTAAGAGATCTTAAATTTCTGCCAAATTCAAGATACCCAAACCTTAGGAAAACCAACTATTTAATGCATACAAAACAAAAGGAATTCCCTAAACAGTCTCTACATTCAAATTTCTCTCTTCAACCTCCAAAAATCCTTCCTAAAACGCACTGTTTGAGCGGTCGGCCCGCCCAATCTCCGCAAAAGGCGGAGATCCTGCCTGTTCGCGAATTGCCGGTCCCGTGCGGACCGGCTGGACCGGTCCAGTGGACCGGTCTAACAATAATTCCCTCCCAAAAATCCACCTTGTCCTCAAGGTGGAGATATGCTCGTGATGTGAAACGTACATGCAAAGATAATATACTTGATGAATTTGCACGCTTAATTTTAGAGATAACAAATAATTATATCTTTATAATGATTTGAACGACGAGATAAAACATTAAGAGCGGTAAAACGAGCTTAGGCTAAATCACATACAAAGGAGTTAAGACCGTAAAACATTCAATTTAATCTAACGATGCGTACATGATTGGTTTTCCACGATGAATCCCTAAACTAACAGTGAGATTAGTCACTACAAGAAGATCCTTCACACAACTCGTCTAATTACTAGGCTTTAGCGGAGAATGATTAATCATGATTCTCATTACTCCAAACATAACCACAAGCGACAAATGAACTAGGAAGAATAAGACATAAGAGAGGAGTTCCCAATAAGAGTTTTACCCAATGAAAAGACAATGCAGACCTCCTATGCGAACGTCTGGATGCTAGAAAGATGGTTGGCAGCAGCATTCAACTCTTAGTTGATTGTGGACAGCCGTTTAGCAACTTATGAGGGGAGAACAGCCCCCAACCTTGGTCTGGAATCCTTGGGCAGCGAGGGGGAATCCTTCCAAGCAGCTGGACAGCTTTTGATCTTCGATGGACTGCAACTAGGAGGTCTTCAGGTTGGCGAAACAACACGTGAAGCCTGCTGGAGTCTATGGACTGTAGATGGGAACCTTCAGAACAGCAAAACAGAGAATTCGGGAGGGCAGAACAGCAGCTTTCCAGATTCTGAAATTCAAGACAGCAAAAGAACCAGTCCAAAAATCTGGACAGACAATTGTGGAGCAGAATTTCAGGGATTTTCCCCTACTGGGTACTCGCGAGCTTGAAGGGCTTGGTGAGGAATTGTGGGGACAGCAATGGAGGGGAGCTAGCATTAATTCCCTAAGATTTAGGCCTAGCGTGGGAAGAAAATTAATTGAGGGGAGGCATAGGGTCGGCCAAGAGAGAGGGGGTGGGAATTTGTGTCCACATTCAATGAATGTGGACCATGATATTAATTGCCATTAGGAATTAAATCTATGAATTAATCTCAGATTTAACATAATGAGAGTGCTGGGTATTGTGGAGGTGGGCCCAAGCAATTAAGATGATTGAGGAGATAAATCTGAATCTAATTTTAGATTTAACTTAATTGATAACCTCTCCTAAATTAGGGGAGGAGCAATTAAGAGAGAATTCAAATTCAATTATTTGAATTTGAATTTTAAATCTCTTCCTAAATTAAAGGGCTAAATTAGGAAGGGTGTTACGATGAAATTGAAATCAGATTTTGGAGACATGGGGGGTTTGAATGGGTGGAGGAATTTGGGGAGCTACCTTCCAAATATAGCTTGGACAAATTTGGAAGTTATTTGAATTTCAAATTTTAGAAGTATCTCCCAAAATCATTAGGACCAATTTTGGGTAAGTGGTAATGAGGGAAGTGGCCACCATTACTGGTGGGGACAAGGTGGCCGGCGGCAAGGTGATGGGCAGCGGGGTTGGGGAGGGCCGGCCGTGGGGGTTGGGTGATGCCGGCGGCTTGGGTAGCCAAAAGGTGGCCGGCAGGTGGGCTAAGGGTAGGGCTGCAAACGAACCGAGCCGAGCCGAGTATGTGAGTGTTCATGTTTGTGTTCGTTTAATATCAGCTTGTTCAAGTTTGGTTCATGTTTGTTCCAGCTTTATTGTTTGTGTTCATATTTGATTCATTTAAATAAATGAGTGTTCATGTTCGGTTCATGTTCGTTCATTTAATGCTGATGTGAAACCACATGCAAGGAGCTTCTTAAGAAAATTAAAAGTGAATGACAACGTAATTTCAATTAATATCTTATTGAGATAGCAAGAACATCATTAAAGAAATCATGTTATTAACTAGCTTAGGCGAAGAAGTATGCGTAGATTGACCAAAACTCATGGATAAACAACGATAGTAGCAACACCAAAAGCTATTAAACAACAATCCGTAATTTAATAACGAGAAGTTCACCTTGGGGATTAACCACTCAACTAAACTAGGCTTAGCGGGAGAAGATTTTCAGCACACCAAACGATGCCACGAGGAAGGTTGCAATGCCAAGGGTCTTGAGCCACGGAGAGGTTGCCGGTGGTGGAGGACACACGGACGGCGTGCTTTCAATAGTCCACCCGTAATCTTCAAAGTCACCCCAAAGAGGATGGGGAGAGGATCGGCCAAGGTGGGAGAAGGGGAGGGGCGGCGGGTTATGGGAGGAGGAATTGGGTTTAGATGAGGGGAGAGGGAGAGATCTAACCAAATCTGAAATTAATTCAGATTTTGATTAAATTAGGAGGGAGGTTACTTAGAATTTGAATTTCAAACCTCATATGATCAATGCCATAAAGTGGCAATTAATGGGCATTAATCCCAATCAAGGCCGGCGGCCAATAGGGGGGAGAATAGGGATTAATTCCCAATCCTGAAATTAATTTCAGGACTAAGTGAATTTGGAGGGGAAATTTATTTGAAATCAATTTGAATTTCAAATATGAGGTAGCATTAAATGAGGCAATCAATGGGGGAGCCCATCCTAGGGCCGGCGGCAAGATGAGGAGGAGGAGAGAGATGGCCGACGGGTTTGGGTGAGAGGAAGGGGTCTTCTTGTGGTGGAGGAGAAAGAAGATGGAGGTGAATACGAAGGAGAAGGTAGAAAACCTAACCACGAGCCGCGGACTCTTCCAACGACTGGTGGGCCTTGTGATTTGCTCCCCTTGAGCTCTCTCCCTTCTCAAGCTCTCATGCAAGAAGAAGAAGTAGAAACACACAAATTTTTCATTCAAAATATTCATTAGCTATTACAAGAGGAAAGACCCATATATATAGGTCTCAAGCATACATGAATAAATAAAGACTAAATTGCCCTCAGGGCCCCAACATAACTCAACTCAACATAAGGGTACAATAGGAAAATATAAAAATAAAATGCATAAACAATTAGAAAAATAAGCTCTGAATCGTGGCCATCGATCGGTGATGCACATGTTTGGACTTTGGATCGATGTCCTCATCAAATGCTTATCGAGCTTGTTCGCGAACATATTTAACGAATTTTTTTTAACTATCAAACAAATACGTTCATGAACATATCTATGAACAAACACATTTATAATAAAAGCAATTGTCTATGTAATAAAGATAATGATTATTTATATTTATTAATTTTATAGTCAAATATTAATTATTTTTATCTAACTTATTCACGAGTTCAAAATCGAAGACGAATCAAGCTTAATATCAAGCTTGTTCACGAACTTCAAATGATGTTGTTCGCGAACATAAATAAGCCGAACACATTAGTGTTCAAGTTTGTTTATTTAAGAATTGAGTATTTAAAATATTGTTCAAGTTTGTTTGTTTAGCTAATTAAACGATCACAAACGAGCTTTAATCGAACCGAACGAGTAGTTCGTCGAACGTTTGGTTTGCTTGCAGCCCTAGCTAAGGGGAGGTGGACGGCTCGGTTTGGAGAGGAGGGGCGGGTGGTGGTGGCAAGGGGATGGAAGAGGTGATCGGCAGTGGTGAATCCGAAGGAGGGGAATTCGATGCAAGAAAAAAAATAAAATAAAAAGTAAGATAAGAGAACCGCGAACCTTGGAATCCACAAAGATTGACGGGTATTGCAAATCACCCTCCTCGGGCCTCTCCTCTCATGAACTCACTAAGAAATCAACAAGAACATAAACTTTTCATTATCAATAATTTATCATCCCTTTCCAAGAGGAAGGGTAAGGCTTAAATAGCCAAATACATGAAGGAAAATAAAAGACACAATTACCCCTAGGGCAAACATAAGACAAAGCCCTCAAGTGAGGGTAGAAAGGAAAAAGTACAAATAACAAATCAAATACATCAAAATAAATAGACACGATCGTAGCCGTTGATCTTCGATGTCCTCATCAGCTCGTGTTCCGATGGAGGTGGCCATCCTTGATGTGACTGAAAATCCTTATTGTATTGCTGAATCAAGGGCTGCACAGACAGAGAAACATCCCCTCCCTCTTCCAATCTGATTACATCCAATCTGTGTAGTCCCACCAGATAATCTTCCCCCACCTCTTGTACGTCCCTAACCATGGTCTTAAGTGATGTGATGGCTTTGGATAGCCCTGCCTCTCCCCTTATGACCACCCTTCTCCCATCCACCATTAATTCCATCGTGAGTGCTCCCCAATTGTGATGTGATGCATGGATGGAGTTACACAAAATTTAAAAGAGAATTAAATTCTAGCTCAACCAATTATATCAACATGCATCAAAGTTAAGGCAATTATAAATCATTCGCAGCGTTCGATATGCTAGGCAAAGAAATACAACAAGAAAGCCAAGTCTTTAAGCAATTGCAAACGAGAACATAACACAAAAGCTAGTAAATAAAAATTCCCAAGATTAATACCAAGTTGTTCACACTTTGGGACCGTTGGCACTCTCTTCCTACGAAGACTAAGTTGAGCGGCGGAAGATTGTCCAAGCGAGCAAGGAGGTTACCACTAAGATGGAAGCACCAACGAACGTCGCCATGGAAGAGGATCTCGGAGGTGGAGGAGGCACGGTAGATCGACTTTCGATACGCCAAGTATAGACGGAAAAGTGTTCGTCAATTGATTCTATGAGCGTCGGCACAATGCGGGCTAGATAATCTTCGACGGTATCGTCGAAATCAAATCCGACGTCGAAGAATTGGGAACGGAGGATGTCGACCCTTCCGTTGTCGTCGTACTCAAAGCCGTAATTCCACTCTTGCTCGTCCATGCATCCTTGGATTGGATCCGGATGGTCGCCGCAAGCAAAATCTTCCAAGGAGGGAAGGTGGGCCGGCGGCTTGGCAAGGAGGGAGGGGAGCCGGCGGTAGAGCAATGGAGGGGGCTGGTTATGTGAGGTCAATCTGAAATTAGATCTCAGTTTTAGTGAAATTAGGAGGGAGGGAATTGAGGGTTTGAATTTCCAATTAATGTCATTAAGGCATTAATTGAAAATTTCAATTAGGGAGGGATTCTAGGCTAGAAAACTGAAATTATTTTCAGTTTTATGAAAGTGGAGGGAAGGTTTTAATCCTAATTTGAATTTCAAATAGGATTAAAGGGGATTAATGGAGCATTGATTGGATTTCCCCATAGGGAGGCCGGCGGCTTGCTTGGGGAGAGAGGGGAAAACCGTGGGAAGGAGGGGGGGGTTTAATGCGAAATTTGATGACGTGGCAAAGCAAATAAAACTCCAAATTAATTTGATTTGAAATAATTTTCTCTTGAATAGTTTCCAAATTTGGATTTCCAAATTAGGAAATAATTCAAATTTTGAAATTTCAAATCTCAAACTTGAGGTTGGGGAAACTAAGGTGTGATACCTATGGGATGAGGCGTATGAGGGGTTGGCCGGCAAGGTGGTGGGCGGCGGGATGGGGGCTAGGCCGGCGGTGGGGGAACTCCCTTGGGCCGGAAGCAAGAGCAAAGGGAGAGAGACTTTTTTTTTTTGGGGAATTCTCTAGTGTGGAAAATATCATGTAGAAAACAAATAAATAAAACAAGATAACTAGAGAACTCACTAAGAGATCTCAAGGGGAAGAACTCACCAAGAGATCTTTCTTGCACTCACCAAGAGAACAATATGGAGGAAATTTTCATTCAATAAGCAATAATCAAATACAAGATACAACGGCCATCTAAATAGGCCCAACAGAAAAATATAATGCGCAAAGTCTAAAATGCCCCCTTGGGCTACACAAGCAACTATTACCCTCAGGGGTAAAAATGGAAACTATGAAAATATAATCATAAAATGAAAACTGAAAAATACAAATGAGATCAAAAATAAAGGCTAGCAATCTCGGCCGTCGATCTCCGTGGTCGTCTCTGATAAGCGCGCCGAAATCTCCTATCGATGACCTCATCAAATTGTCCTTGGTTTCCCCTAAGGTTTGCAACCACTTCATCCCCAGGATGACATCAATGCTTCCTAATTCTAGTGGGAGAAAGTCCTCCCTTACTTGCATCCCCTGGATGGTCAACACCACTCCTTTACAGATTCTCTAACCTTTCTCCGCCTTCCATGTACCCATCATCACCCCATAACAATCAGTGTCCACCAATTTCACTCCCAGTTGGTTGACGACCTGAGTAAAAATGAAATTGTGGGTAGCCCCACTATCAATTAGCACCACCACCTCACGGTCAGCTATCTCTCCTTTCACTTTCATAGTGTGACTCGGAGTGAATCCCACTACAGAGTTCAGAGAGACTTCTGCCACATTCAGGTGCAGCTTCCCCTCCTCTTCAGATCTGCTCCCACCTCCCTCCTCATCTTTCTTGTCTTCACAGACAAGGAAAACCTGAAGAGTTCAAGTCTTGCACTTATGCCCCGGCATGTAATTCTCATCACATCTGAAGCACAACCACTTTGTCCTCTTATCCTGCATCTCCTTCTCTGTCAGCCTCCTGAAATTTTCCCCACTCCCTCCTACTGGCTTCTCCCTGGTGGTCTCATTAATGTTGCTTGATGCAGACCGCTTAGGTGCTAGAAGAGTGGTCGTCGTCCCATATGATCTCCCCGAATAGTTTCGTCGAGCCCCTATTTCTGATTTCTTATGATCTTCCACCAACTGTGCAAGCTCCATAGCCTTCCCTAGGTTCCTCGCCTCCAGCACTCTGACCGATGTTCGTATCTCAGGTTTAAGCCCCTTCATGAAGTTCCCTACTAGGGCGGACTACGAAATGTGATCTAGTCTACTAGCCAAGTACTCAAACTTGTCCCGGTAATCTGCCACAGTCCGCTCCTGAGTCAAGGCAAAGAATTGCTCATAGAAGTCTCCTTCCCCATCGGCTCGGAAATGCTCCAATAAGCAATCTTTGAACTCACTCCAGCTCCGGATGGGCTCCCTCTTGTCACGCCACTGATACCATGCTAAGGCTTTTCCTTCCAAACACAATCCCGCCGCAGTCAGCTTCTCTTCCTCTGTCAGCCAGTTGACAGCGAAGTAACGCTCCACCTTGTAGATCCAGTCATGGCCGTCTTCGCCCTCAAAGACGGGCATCTTCAGCTTCCTCACCCGTGGGTCTCCCCCGTGTCCCCTGAATCCTCCATAACCTCCCATCCCTCAAAGATGAGGTGCTCCTCAACTGTCACGATCTTCCCTCCGGCGATTATACCCGAACCCTTCTTTATATTCTCCTATTCTCCCTTCAAAATTATCACCTCAACGCTGAATTCCTTCAAATTCAGCACCTCGACGATGAAGTTCCTCCCTTCTTCCTTCAAAATTAGCCCCTCGACGCTGAACTCTTTCGAATTCAGCACCTCGGCAATGAAATTCCTCCCTTTTCCCTTCAACATCCGCACCTCGACGCTGGATTCACTTAAATTCAACACCTAGGAAATGAAATTCTTCTCTTCTTCCGACAAAATCAGCCTCACGTTTGTCGTATCCCCTACTTATCTCTTCTCTAGAAAGCGGTTCTAGAGGGGGCATGTCATTCTCCTCCTCCAGGATCTCCACCTCCGAATTCCTCCTCCCCCGTAATGGGTTCGGATTTCCTCCCATGCCATGACCGTCGGTGGTCTCTCGTACTTCCGATGTCGCCGGATTGGTCTTCATTTCAAGTAATTTCTTCATCTTTTCTTCCATCACAGTGAACTTCCCCTCCAACCTTTCATTGTTGGAGGTGATTTGATTTTGAAAATCGAAAAATCTTCCCTCCAAATCGGATTTCAATTGTCTGATTTCACCTTCCAAGACTTCTACCTTCTTCCCGGCCATCGTTCTTCCCAAGAATCACAAAGATCTTTTTCCGGAAACGAAAATCCCACTGAAATTTCAGGATTTCAGCCGCCAACGGTCCCAAAAATGATGCTCTGATACCAATTTGATAGGAAATACTTGAGTTTGCAAGTAACCTTAAGGTAAAACTTGACTTCGCAGACAATCCTAACCCAAATCGATATGCAAACAGCTGTGAAACGGCTGTTCGTAGCAGGAAAAACAGTAAAAACCTGTTGTCTACAGCACGAAATCAGCACAAACCAGGGAAAACCGTGAGAAGAATTGATGCAAGACTTGTATTCCACTAGAAGATGCAACAAAATAGAAAAGATACAATTGATCCTCAATTCGAAAGGAGGATCGATCTCTCCCAAATCTCTAGACGCCGCTAGAGTCCAAAGAAAACCTAAATCTAAGATATCTCAAATTTTTGTCAAATTCAAGATACCCAAACCCTAGGAAAACCAATTATTTAATGCATACAAAACAAAAGGAATTCCCTAAACAGTCCCTACATTCAAATTTCTCTCTTAAACCACCCAAAAATCCTTCATAAAATGCTCTGTTTGAGCGGTCGGCCCGCCCGATCTCCGCAGGAGGCGGAGATCCCACCTGTTCGCGAATTGCCGGTCCCGTGCGGACCGGCTAGACCGGTCCAGTGGACCGGTCTAACACATTCGTAACACATGGATTCGATAGCACCATTCCAACTTTTTCCCTCACAGTTACAGAGATGGAATGTGATATATCACTAGTATTTTAATTAAAATTATTATCTTATTTTGCTAATCCAAAATTGCTGTAGATTGAACCAATCGTTAGTTCCCAATCATTGGTCAAGTAAAATCTGATCCATAAATTAGTAACCAAAAGGATTAACAATCCACTTCATAACGAGCCTTGTGTGACCCCACCTGGTGAGATCCCTAGCCTTCCTCCACTCCCCAATTAAGCCCACTTACCTAGAGCGGAAAAGATTGAAACCATTCTGGATGATGAGATTATTTCCACAAAAGATGGAGGTCGCCAACGGTACTTGGTCCATTGGAAAGGAACTCCGGAGACAGAGGACACGTGGATCGATCGAGAGGAGCTACTGAGACTGGACCCGGACCTGCTGGAGTTATATGAGAGCTTTCGTAGCACACACTCGACGGGGTCGAGTTCTCTCCCACCCGGGGAGAATGATGAGGTCATCGATAGGAGATTTCGGCGCGCTTATCAGAGACAACCACGGAGATCGACGGCCGTGATTGCTAGCCTTTATTTTTGATCTCACTTGTATCTTCAGTTTTCATTTTTTATGATTTTTATTTTCGTAGTTTCCCATTTTACCCCTGAGGGTAATAGTTGCTTATGTAGCCCCAATGGGCAGTTTAGACTTTGCGCATTATTTTCTTTTGGGCCTATTTATATGGCCTTTGTATCTTGTATTTGAATTAATGAATTATTGGATAAAATTTTCTACTTTGATCTCTTTGTGAGTTCTCCGTTTCCCTAGTTCTCTTTGTGAGTTCTTGAGGGGAATGCCTGGGATCTCTTTGTGAGTTCCGACGTTGTCAAGATTTCCTTAGAGACATTGAAGAAGAAGTGCGTGAGGTTAGGAAATTCTAAGTTTCTTCCACAGCCTTCATCCTTCTTTTTTTCTTTTTTTTCTGTTTTTTTTTTTTCCAGCCCTGGAATTCTCTTCCCCCCCACATCCCTCTTACCACCGGCCCTGTAGCCCAGCCAGAAAATTGGCCACTAGCCAATTGCTCCTTCCGCTGCCTAGCCCTTGCCGATCCCTTTTCCCTCTTCCAGCAGCCACCCGTGGCCTCATCCCCAGCCCACCGTCCAGCATGGAATCTGCCGCCCCATCTTTCCCTTGGATCCAACGTGCTTGGATTTGAAATTACTCTGATTAAAGTAGTTTCCTAATTGGTCTTCAACCAATTAAGAAAAACATTAAGGGAATAAATGCTTATTTTGAAATTCAAATTCTCTTCCCTCTTAATAACTCAAATTTGGGGAGTTACTTAAAATAAGCAAATCTGAAATTGCAATTTCAGATTTGAATGGGAGATTTATTTCTTCAAACGTGGGCCCCACTTTCCAAACTCCTAAGCCTCTCTCTTTGTTACATGGCCGACCACCCTTGTCCCTTAATTCTCTCCCTAATTGCCACCTAATTACCTATTAAATATGTCATTAATTCCTTTTTCCCTTCTCAGCCAAATCAGATTTTCAAATCTGATTCAGAAAACAACTGCCGTTACTTTCTTCCCTACTCAAAATTGAATTGAGAAGTTAGATTTTTCCCTCACCAAATCAGCCACCTCTTCCCTCTCCTCTCCCTCCCAACCGAGATCTCATTTTTCCTTTAAACTCACGGCTCACTTCTTCTCCCTTCTCCTGGACGCCGCCCTCTCTCCCTCCCATTGGAGATCCTTTTGCGGCGACCATCCGTTCTCCCTTGTGAGAATGCATGGACGAACCTGAGTGGAATTATGGGTTTGAATACGACCGCAACGGAAGAGTCGACATCCTCCGATCACAGTTCTTTGACGTCGGATTTGACTTCGACGATACCGTCGAAGACTATTTGGGCCGCATCGTGCCGACGCTCATAGACTCCATCGACGAATACTTCTCCGTCTACACTTGGCTCATCAAAGGTCGATCTACCGTGCCTCCTCCACCTCCGAGATCTTCTTCCACGGCAACGTTCCTTGGCGCTTCCATCTTAGTGGCAACCTCCATGCTAGCTTGGACAATCTTCCGCCGCTCAACTTAGTTTCCGTAGGAAGAGAGCGACAAAGGACTCAAAGTGTGAACAACTTGGTATTAATCGTGGGATTTTTATCTACTAGCTTTTGTTTTATGTTTTCTTTTGCAATTGCTTAAAAGACTTGGCTCTATTGTTGTAGTTTCTTTGCCTAGCATATTGAACACCGCGACTTACTTATAATTGACTTAACTTTGATGCATGATTAATTAATTTGTGGAGCTGAAATTTAATTCTCTTTTTAAATCCTTGTGTAACTCCCTTTGCTTCACATCACTTTCCAAATTTGAAATTCCAAATTAGGAAAGTTGCATGATTGAATCAATTTCAATTTGTTTTAATTTGGGAGTTTTCAATTACTTATCCACGTCATCATCCTAATTTTAGAAACCCTTCACCCTCTCTCCCCAACTCCCTCCTCCTCTCACAATGCCGCCGGCCTCAACCCCCCAATCAAGCCCCAATTGATTTTTGCATTTACTCCCCTCTTGTGATTTGAAATCACAACTTAAATGCAAATAATCCTCCCTCCTAATTTCACCAAAACTGAAAAAAAAAAATCAGTTTTTGAAGTCCTCCCTCCTCACCATGCCGCCGGCCCATCTATGGGTTAATGACAATTGATTTCCAATTAATGCATTAATTGCATTCATTAGGAAATTCAGAATTGAATGTTATTTCCCTCCTAATTTCCTTAAGCTGAAATTAAATTCAGCTTTTCTCAAAACCTCTCCCCTTTCCTCAACCTAATCTTACCGCCGGCCTCCCCCTTGCTCTAAACCCGCCGGCCCCTTTGCTCCCCCTTGGAGATTCCGTGATAGCGCCGCTCAAATCCTCGTCAATGTTGCATGGAGGTCCCCGAATGGAACTTCGGGTTTGAATACGACTCCCGTGGACGAGTAGACATTCTCCGATCTCCATTCTTTGACGTCGGATTCGACTTCGACGACACCGTCGAGGATTATTTGGCCCGGATCGTACTCACTCTAATAGAGACCGTTGACGATCAATTTTTAGTTTATACTTGGATCGTTGAAGGACGCCGCATTGCACCACCTCCGCGATCCGCGCCGACCGCTTCTTCCCTACGGATCTACGGCACCATCGCCCAAGGGGTGGTCTCATCAATCGTGTGGTTCTTCTTCTCCCAACAAGCTTAGGAGTAGGTAAATGAGAGCGGCCTCAAGGTGAGACAATCGCTTTGTTAACCTTGGGATTCTAGTTGATTTAAACATTTGCATTACTATATTGAAGTCGTTATTTTATTGAACTTGCAAACTTAGATGAATTTTCTTGCCTAAAGCATGGTTAACTTCTAAGATTTCCTTTGAATCGTCAATTTAGTAAAGCTAGAGGATGTATGATCTTTACTTTATAGAACTTCTATTAATTTCATAAGATTTTATTCCTGGATTCACATCATAAATACTTTAAACAAACAATCCAAAAACATAAATAAATTTATTTTAATAAAACATTATTGCATAAAAAATGAAAAAGAAATTATTAAATAAGAATCATTTATTGTAATAAAACTAAAAATTATGCAAAAATATATCAAATAAATAAATATTAATGAATAAAAATAGTTGTAATTAAATTATATATAAAACTAATATAATAGATATTTATGATTTATTTTAATTAATATGTACTATAATATTTGTTTTCTTTTAAAATTTATTAATTAATGATTATCATATTATTAAATAATAATAAATATAAATATTCATATTCTCTTGTTTATCATTTTTATAAGGACACTTAATCGAGCCCATATCAAAAATTAATCTATTTTCTTAACGAGCTTAGTTGTGATCTCTCTATTAAACAAGAATTTTGTTTCTTAGCGAGCTTCTTATCGAGCTTCGTATTAAGCTTTTTCACGGGATTTAAACAATAAATCTGTAAATAGATTTGCATTTATAGCTACTCCAGTCGTACTCATTGTTTCTCAAATGGAAAAAAAATATATATCTTTTTTTTTTCTGGGAACATGGTAAACTAGAAAATCTTATATTTGTTATTCTTCATCCACATATAGTATTGGCAATAGGTCGGCAAGAAGTGATTCGTCATACTCAATCATGAGCCAATCGATTGTTGGGGACGGTTTAGAAAGAAGACAAATAACACAAATGGAATGAAAAGTGGGTCCATGTAAATGATCGGGACTAGGTAAACAACAACGCTCCTTCCCCATATGGAGTTCGGGACCCAAACGCAATGATTGACACCATTATTGCTGGGGTAAGGCTCAACCTCCAAACCCTGCGAAGTTTCTGCCTCATACAGCTCGGGTCGAAGACCGGGAAAGTTGAGGAGCAGTTAGGCCACTCGACTAAAAGGAGAGGAGAGATGGGGAGACCCAGTTGCTGTCGGTTGAAAGCAATACTGATGTAGAACGGTTAGGAGGGCTTTGCAAGGGAGAGGATCTCTTCTCCAAAATTCCAAGTCCTTCCACAAAAGCTGAAAATTTCTTTAAAGGAATCTGAAATATTTCAGATTTTTCAACAATTGCTCTCAGAATTTTCCTTCAAGAAATCTGAAGTATTTCAGATTTTCTCTCAGAAATCAGAAAAGAGTTCCAGCCGTCAGTGTTGGGAAGAAAGAAATGGAAGAGGAACTTCAGCCTATATTCCAGCAAGGCTTGGCCGTGAGAGAGAAAGGCGAGAGGCTTCTTTGATGTTGCTACAGAAAAAAAGAATCCAGCCGAAACTGCTAGACAGCAGATTTCAGCTTTGGGATTGAAATCTAAGTGGAATTTCAGATTGTTGCTGGAGACGTGGGAGTAGGAGTGGGAAATCCTTGGCTGCAGCACTAGTACGTGGAAGACTCTTTGCGGGAGGAATTGTGAGCAGGATTTCGTGGAGAAAATCAATGCAAGGATCTTGGGATAATTCAGCCAGCAGTGAGTTATGATGGAATTTAATTCCCAAAGTAAAAGGAGGTGTTTAGAAAAGATTTGAGTGGTGATTACAGCAATAAGGATTTCGGCCAGATTTAGATGATGGGCATTGAATTCTTTCTAAAATGTGGTTATGGGATTAAGAAATAAATCTCTAGGATTTATTTGAAGGTGGGGCCGAAGGCATACATGAGCTAGGAGAAATTATTGGGGCCATTAATGCTTACTTAATTAATAAATCAAGATTGGAAAGAAATAATAGATCCTCTCTTGATTTAAAATTTAAATAAGAATTAATTTAAAAGTTTCCTAAAATGAAACCTATAAATTAAGTAACTATTTGAAATTCAAATTGATTTGAATGAATTCAAATAATAGTTACCAAATTTATGAAATCTAATTTAGGAAGAAAGTTTCAATTTAAATCCCAATGAATAAAATATTCAAAAGGATGTCATTCGAATACTTTCCTAAAATAGAACAATCAAATTAGGAAATATTTCGAATTCAAATTAGTTGGATTTGAATTTTGAAAACTGCCAAAAATTAAATCACCCAAATTAAATTTGAATTACATCATGAATGAGATTCAAAACTTTCCTAAAATAGCTTTCTAATTTAGGAAATTAATTGAAATTCAAATTTTGAATTTCAATGGATGAAAACAATTTCCTAAATTATTTGAACTCTTTAGGTAAGCTTTAAGATGACATTGACTCCTCATTCATGGAGACAAACAAGGGTGGCCGGCGGTGGAGGAGCTAATGGGGGAAGGTGGACGGCGGCTATGGGGAAAATTCGTGGAGCTTGGTATGGAGGTTTGGCCAAGGGGTTGAGCGGGGAGGAGGAAATATAACAAGATGAATACGACTACGGGAAAAAATAAAAGAAACAAAACAAAAACAAAGATAAAAACGAAAGATTGAAGATAAGAACCGCGAGCCTCGGACTCTTCCGAAGACTGACGGGTGATGATTTGCTCTTCTCCAAGGGACTTCAAATCACGAGCCCTGACTCATCCTGCGGCTGGTGAAACTCCGATTCCTCTCCATAGAAATCTCACTAACGCTCTCTCACAAGAACACAAGTGTGGACACAAATTTTTAATATCAATTCTTCCTCTCTATTACAATAGTTTAAGGCCCCTATATATAGGCCACAACATGAGAAAAATCAAAATTACAAAATTGCCCCTTGGGCCACAACACTCAAATAAACTAACCTAGGGGTAAAACAGGAAATAACATAAAATAAGAGCTAAAATTCATAAAATAACTCATAAATGACAATTTAAATTAGAGCCGTCGATTTACGACGCCTCCTGTGATAGATGCGCCAAATCTTCGTGCCGATGTCCGCATAAAATACTCTATATGGCCTTTTTCATAATAGAAGAATGTTATTTAAAGGGAACAGATCCACAGCCTCTCCCTCATCTGCATCCAAACCATTTCAACCAGAGGGACTCCGTTCAATCGCTTTTGAACTTTTTGTCTACCCGACGGGCTTTACATAATTGACGGCCCCAGTTGAGAAAAGGTAGGGATAGGTAAGCAATCAAATCCAATCTTCTCAGTTCAATGCCTAGTTCTAAGTGATAGGCACAAAATAGCTGAATTTCTATTTCATCTCAGAATTTGAGAGGAGTTGGGGGATCACTCGGCTTTCAACAAGGTCTGTTGAAGATTGTGAAAGAAAAGCATGAAAGCCTTCTTCACTATCAGTGACATAGACAATCCAGTGAAACTTCTTCGATCAAATAGTGCATTGAGCAGAATTATTCAAATTTCTTGGATTACTTAATCAAGTGATCACAAAGGAGCTATAATCAAGCCGAGCCAAGAGTTGCTTGTCGAACGCTAGGTTCATTTACCCTAAGCCATACAATATAGACAACGAAAGTCATCCTTAAGATAGTTAAAAGATTTCTCTTTTAGCATGAATTTAATAACACAATTCCACACACACATATAAAAGCATGTAAGATACAATACTTTGATAGAAGATAGTTGTAATTCCATAGTGTTATCTCCATATTACAAATCTGAAAGAAAAAAACTAAATAACATACAAATTTGTTGGGGCGTTAACTTTGTCTTTGGCTTGTTGTAGCCCACAAATTCTTTCCTTATTTCTAAATGGAGTAAATTGAAGAAAAGCATTTGCCCTCTCAATTAAAACAACTATCAATCTGTACAAACAGTGATACAAATAAAATTGGATCACATGATCCCAGCATATTGGAATTGACAATTAAGATAATATCACGTATCATGCAAATAACGATGAAGATAGAGCTCCCAATTAACATCAATTAATTTCCAAATGTCCATGTAATGAAATCCCTCTCCTCCCAAGTGATGTGATATCAACTCTTAGCTTCATCCATTGCAGTATAAAAGAAACTTGTACCTGGCTTTTTCTCTGCATCAATAATTCTTAAAATTTGAATCAGAGGTTTAATTGTTATTATAGCACAACTCACACTTAATCAAAACCAACAATTCAAAATAATTTTTTTATCGTCCTTGTCTTTGGCTTTCTTAGCCCACGCACAGTTTAACCATTGTGTTGAGTAAATATAGCCTCCAAAAGTTGCCTCCCTTCCAAGATGCTTTGCGGGAAGAAATAAGTCATAACAAATCTAACTGTAACAAGTTGTATGAGTTCTTTCTAAGGAGAAAAAAGACTCTCGTCAAAATCAAAACCCAACTATGATTTTAGATGAACTTATTAATATTTTTTTGTTTTGCTTAAGGAGATAAAACTCTCCAATTTTTTTTTAAATTAAATTTATGACATATGCCACATGTAGAGTCAATACATATGCGTTATATGCTCCAACTTATTTTATGTCACCTTGTAAGAACTAGCATTGTCAGTAACAACTTTTATCACTAAATGCTCTGCAATCTTCTCAATAGACTTGAGACAAGTCTCACCCATGAGTCTCACCCATGAGAATGCACACGCCTCATCAAAGCCCCCATGAAGTATACGCCTCATATCAAAAATATATAATAAACGTTGAGTCGCACCTCTTATTGTATAATTTCACACAATGTTATCAATTACACCATTTTTCTAAAAGAAGCTCAACCGATCAGTCCAACAAAATCACATAGCAACACAATCCCAAATTCAATAAGGCTATTAATTGGACGAACTTGTACTTTAGACGAAACGAACCAAGAGCCCAAGATAGCAAGCCTAAAATGGCAGCTATTCTCATGATTATTGATGAATAGGTGGATATTGGGGTTGAGAACAGCATAGATGTCAGAGTTCCAGCTTTTAAATCAGTAAAACTAGACTTAACTTTTGTGACCGAGTAAGAAGCTAATTTAGATTTGTCATAAAAGGTGGTATTGGAGGCAAATCAACCACAACAATGGATAAGCCTCTGAGTAAGTTCAACCAGGGAAATCAAATCACGCCATCCCTTCATCCATCTGAGCAGAGCCACGCCTTTCCAAGTAGTTTAGGGGCAGTTTGGTTCTCTACTTCTTATGATGCATGCAAATTTCAGTTTAATTTAGTTTTTTTTATTGTAATTTGAATGCTATAGTTTTTTTTTATTTTTTATGCTACCCTATGATGGAAAACATCCAATGATCATAAGTAGGAAGTGCTTGGGCTTGGCAAACTTTGGGTGTGCTAGCTATTTGGGTTCTTTGGTCTTTGGCTGCTGGTTGCTTCTTAGGATGGGCTTGGCTGATCGGTTTTGGGCTGTGTTTTTGGGAGCTGCTTTGTTCTAGTTCATTAATGCTTGAGCTGTTGTTTAAGCTCGTTAATATGAAAAGTTATCCCACTTTTTAGCTCATTATGTGGAGTGGATTCTTGCCCTTTCCCCATCTCTGTGGCCCTTCAGTTTTTCCCCTCTTGGTTCTTCTTCCCGTGGTTGATTCCTTCCCCCTTTTGGTTGTCTGTTCTGATTCCCTGTGGTGTCCGTTCTTGTCTCTCGTGGTTGCCCTTTCCGGTTCCCTATGTGGCTTTTCTGGTGCTGCTGTTGGACCGCCTGTTGGCATTCCATTTCCCTTTACCTGATTGGCTCGGTTGGAGGTGGTTTGGTTATTTGGCTGACCCCTTTCTCCTATAAATTTGAGGTGTTTTTAAGCATAAAAGGTTGTTGATTATTTGAGCAAAGTCTCTTAAAAAACCAGAGCGTTTCTTCTTTGGAAAATCTTGAAAGCTTGTTTCATTTCTCTCTTCCTCCCTACTATTTCTTCTTGGGCTTCTAACCTCTTTCTTCTCTCCGCAAGTTCTACTCCACTTGTATCTTTCTTCTTGAGCTATTGGAGGTGTTGGTTGGCTGATTTGGTAACATTTGTCGGAGGAGTTTTGGTGGACGTTGGACCTTGTAGCTGTGAAGGACCTTTAGTTTGCAAGCCCTTATGCACTTCTTTTATATTGCCTACTTTTTCATTGCATGTGAGGAAACCGCTTGTCAGTTGTTCTAAGGGAAGTAGTTTTTATTTTTAATTTTGTTTCAATTGTTTGGCTTTCGTTTGTTTTGGTGTTTGTTTGGAATGTTAGCATTCTAGTTTTTTAATTGAGTTATGTCCTACTAGTCCTGGTGTTCTCCACTCTTGGCTCTTTCTTTCTAGTTGCTTGCATCGGTGATATGTTATATCATCCTATTACCAAAAAAGGACCATTGTTTAATGCCATATCCCATATTGAAGTAATCTGAATAACTATGATATTAGATTAAGAAAAACAAGATATAAGGCAAAGATTTTAAAATTAAATTTAATCCTATTCAAAATTATGCATCAGCCAATTAAAACAGCCGAGCTTTAACCTAATCATATCGAAAAGAATAATTTAGTTTAATAAAGTAAATCTAAACAAATTTGAAGAAAAAAAAATCACCTAAGATTAAACATGCTAAAAATGGCTGAAATTGATCTACTTTTGATGTATAACGAAGAGGAGGTAATATTAAAAAAAAATATATCTAAAATTCAATTTCAGATTTCCCTTAATTAAGGGATTTGAATTTGAAATTCAAATAAGATGGAGGAAAGGATAAAAAGGTGGTTAATTATTCCCCTAATTGGATTCCTTGATAAAGAAGGAAATAATTAAATAAGAGAGAGATGGGGCCGGCCATATGGGGAGGGAGGAGAAATGTCCACATACAATGTATGTGGACCATAGCATTAAATGTGATGAGTAATTAAATCTAAAATTAATTTCAGGTTTGAGGGATTTGAGGGATTTCCTAAATGAGAGTTGGTTTAATTAGAAAACCTTTGAAATTCAAATTATTTTGAATTTGAATTCAAATTCTTTCCAAATAACAAGAGGTTAAATAAGGAAATAACTAATAGGGATTAATTTGGGATCTAATGAGAAGTGAGGGGGAGGTCAGCGATTGAGGAAGAATATAATGGGTGCAATTAATGGGGAGAGGGGAATTGGGAGACAATTTAAAACTTCCTAAATCATGATTTTAAATTATGAAAAGGGTATTTAAATCAAATCTAATTTAAAATCAAATTAGACTTAAATTTAGGAACATTTCTAATTTAGCTTAGTTAATTTTAGGAAAGTATTTGAATTTCAAATAAATTTAATTCTTACCCCCAAATTAGGTAGGCTAATTTTGGTAAGTATTAATGATGATTGAAATCATCATTAAGAGGACAAAAAGGATGGGGGTGGCCGGCGAATATGAGGATGGGAGGAGATGGGGTGGCCGACTAGGAGGTGATGGTGGAGTGGTTTATGGTCGGCGGTTGATATGGATAAATTGAAGGAGGCTTGTGGCTTTGGAGGGGTTTGTGGGAGAATCGGCTGGTGGCAAGTGAGGGATTTTGGTTGGAGGTCAATACACAAGTTTAATCCAAAGTTATCCGTGCAAAATATTACTACATAAATGAATCATGCCTTTAAGCGTTTTCTAAACAAAGATGATCTGAAGAGATAAAACTCTTGTGGTATCAAAAATGTTCAAAATCTCAACAACTTCCAAAAGTTTTCAAGATGAAATAGATAAAAAATGCAAGGAATGAAGTGATAAAACTTGAGACCAAAATAACACTCACTGAGGTCATTAACAACATATAGAATAGGCATCATTGTTTCTAATGTGGTATCATCAACCGTGAAATCGGATTGATGCAAGTGGTCACCTTATATGCAAAGGATAGTGTGTCAAAAGAGCTGCTAAAATAAAACTAATTTTAAATCTTCCCAAGAAAAAAATGCAGTCAAAGAATCACAGAACACCAACTTACGTGATGAAATATGTAACACAAGCATTCTGGAAGAAAACGGATGTTGGAAGCTTCTCCCCAAATCAAGAAATACAAACAAAGATAAAGAAGCTTCTTTTCCTTGCCACCTGACTCCAAGCTACGAATAACATTGTTAAATGGAAAATTGCTAAAATCGTTATAAAGCTTATTTTACACAAAAGCTGCATTCTAAATATGCTTACTTATTCCAAACTGGACGGAGAGGCAAATAGCTGCACCACTTGATATAATTGTCAAGGCACTTCGAGAAAACAATATGCACAGCACCTTCATCTAATTTCTGCAAGGAAACAGTACTTCCGTTCATTAGAAAATGGTGAACACAGAATAAAATCATTCCAGCATTGAAGAAAACAGGCTGAGCTAGGTCTGTGAATTTCTCTTGAAAATTGAAATTACCGATACAATCAGATAAGACCAATGACGTTGATAGTGGCTTCCATTTATTTATCAATCATGGTTGGTAAGAGCCATTAAATTTAAAAATTTGCAGTTGGTTGAATGTAAAGTATAAACTTGTAAAATCCGAGAACAACGATCGTAGGTCGTCGTACGCATTTCAATGCATCCCGACGAGACTTTAGTGAAAAAAATTGAAGTTAACGGATTTTGACGAAAGTAATTTTATAAAATTCTACGTAAAATTCTGATCGATTTGATATATAGAACCTATATTTAATTTTGTGTATTTAGGGAATTATAAAATTTAGAATTTTAAAAATACCAAAACTACCCCTAAGCAAATAAAAAGCCGGATTTGTTTAAGTGAGGGCATATGTGTAATTTGGCAAATCCCCTTTCTCCCTATTATAGCAACCGAACCTCATACCTCATTTCTCACGATCGGCCAAGAGAAACGAAGGAACGAGCGGGTGTGGTATCGGGCAAGGGCGACGGGCACGGTTCCGGAGACGATTTTCTAGCGAAGAAACTAGTGTAAATCGAAGAGGAACTCAAGAGAAGATAAATGTATGTCTCAGAAACTTGTTTCCTCTTCTCAATCTCAAGATTTTTGGAGTGGAAGAATCTAGAGTTCTTTTCAAAAATGTAGTTTTTCTTCCAAATTTCTTTATGAAATCAATAGGGAAGTGATGTGACACATGCATGGAGTTAAAAAAAAAAAAAAGATTAACAGGAGAATTTATTAAAAGTTAACCATCATAAAGTTATGCATCGAATCAAAGTTATGAAAATTCGCGGTTTTCCACTTGCTTAGGAAAATAAATACATGAAGAGTAACCAAGACACTCTCAATCCAATACAAATGTGAAGTAATGTAAAAGCTTATAACACAAATCCAATAGTTAATAATGAGATATTCACCGTGAGGATCGGCTCTCTCTCTACGAATCTAGGCTGAGCGGAGGAATATCTTCCACACTAGAAGTGAAGTGACCACTAGGAAGAACGAGCCGAGGAACGTAGTTGTTGGGAAGGTAGCCGGAGTTGGAGGAGGCATGGAGCGTCCAATGAGGGACCACGGGGTTCTTGGTCGTTGAAGCTCAATGGTCCCGGCAAAACAATACACGATACGGTTGACGTAGCGTTCAACTGTGACATCGTACTCCCAATTTGGCTCGTAGAAGGGGGAGAGAAAGATGTCGATCTCCCCTTGCTCGTTGTACGTGAAGCCGTGATCGACTTCAGGATCGGTCATGCACAATAAGCATGGGGAAGAGGGAACACAAGGAGGACGACCAAAGAGAGAAGAGAGGTGGAGAGGGGAGGCCGGCGGCTGGACTAGGAGGGAGAAGGTGGGGGACGATTTGGAGAGGTGAGGAGGAGGCTAGGGTTTGAAAGAGATTAGGTTAGATTGGGGTGGAGGTGTGGTTTAATCTAAATCTGAAATTAATCTCAGATTTTGATTAAATTAGGAGGAAAATAATTTGAAATTTGATTTCAAATTTATTGTAATTAATGCATTGATGGATGATTAATGTGATGGGGTCATAGAGGGGGCCGGCGGCATTGAGAGAGAGAGAGAGAAGAGGGGTTTTGAATAAAAACTGAAATTAATTTCAGCTTAAGTGAAATTGGAGGGAAAATATTTGAAATCAATTTTGCATTTCAAACAAGGGTGAAGGAGTGAATGAGCATTCAATGGGAGAAGCCCAATAAGGGGGCCGGCGGCATCATGGAGGGAGGGGATTTGGGAAGGAGGCAGGGGAGTTTCCAAATAGGCAATGAATATTAGGAAAGAAGAAAAATAAATCCAATCTGATTTATTTGAAATTGGATTCAATACATAAACTTTCCTAATTTGGAATTCCCTATATGAAAAGAATTTGAAATTCTAAATTTGAATTTCAAATACGAAGGCTAGGGAAAAAGAGGGCCGGCGGGTGGATGGTTGGAGGTCGGTGGCCAGATGGCCGGCCGACGGGTGGGAAGGTAGCCGGCGGTTTGGACGTCCCAAGGAGGCCGGTGTCAAGGAGGGAGGGGCTCGGGTTCTCTAAGGCAGCTAGAGTGGGTGAGGTTTTCTCTAAAGAGGAGAAGAAGGAGAGAGGTGTAGGAGGAAAGGACAATCTAGAGCTACAAACCTCAAACACCACAATCACTAAAACTCACAAAGAGATCCACAATACTATCTCCTCAATAACTCACAAAGAGATCTTGGGAAATTTCACAAACTCACAAAGAGATCAACAATGAAAAAAATTTCATTCATTAATAATCATGATACAATAGAGGAAGCCATAATATATAAGCCTAAAGAAAAACAAAATATAATGACGTAATTGCCCCTGAGGCTACTACTCAAGACAACTAAAAAAAAAAGGTACAATCGGTAATATCAAATAATACATAACATCAAAATAGAACTAAGCATCAAAATAAATACTGTGGATCGTGGCCATCGATCTGCGCCTCCTACACTGATATACTCGTAGAAAACGTCTGTCGATGTCCTCATCAGAAAGATTTAGGGAAGTGATTTAACGGTAAAAATGAATTTTTCTCAAATTATTTTGAGTTTTGAAATATTAGGGTTTTTCCTAAATTGTGATTTTTAAGCAAACCTTTTTATAAATTTTGTTCCTTACGATATAAGAAGCGTTTTAATAACAAAATTTTGATTTTTAGGAAAAATTTCATTTTTCGTAATTTCTTAATTAATTAAATCCGAAATTTAATAAGATAATTATTAAAATATGTTTAGGGATAATTTTGACATAATGATTTGAGTGAAATTGAAGATTTAGAGATTTCTAAAATTTGGATTTATAATAATTCCGAAAATAGAATTTTAATTATTTTAATTATTGAAAAATATTTGTGATGTGTGCTTAGTTCAGTTGTAATATTCTTAGGTGTGGATTAAGGAGACGACACGTGGTTAAGCAACGTAGTGCAGTATCGTGGTTGTTGTTTGATACTTGCAAGGTAGGTGATTACATTTAAATTAAGTTTATGAAATTTAATTAAGTATTATTGCACTTATAAAAGTTACAAATTAATATTTATAATTTCTTTATTGCTTTAGCTTTTCAAATTATTGTTTATACATATGACAAGTTACTTAGAATGTTAAAGCTAATTAAAGAAACTTGAGGCATAAAATATACAAAATTTTATTACTCGAAAAACACTAAAGAATATATGATGTAATGAAAAATTATTAGTCTCCTTGATAAATATAAGTATTAAAAAGTGCATGTGCATGATGATCCGGAAGTGCCAAAATGATAATGTGATTTTACAAAACCAAATGTTAATGGGGTTCTATGGAGCCAAATGATAATGGGATTCTTCGGAGCCAAATGGTAAAGGAATAGCCAATGACTATGTACCTGATCAGTACAAAACTCTAGTACTTCCGGGATGGGTGCTTATTATACTATGATTATGAAATTTATGCATTCTTATGGAAAGATTTAAAGAAAAGGAAAATTTTTATGAAAAAAGGGAAGAATTATTAAAGGACGTGTTTTAAGAAAATGATTATGAAAATATTTTATAAATTCATGCTTATAAATGTTTATTATGATCTTTTATTGTTTCATTTTCATGCTTAATGACATGTTTAAGAAAGAAAAGAAAAATATTTCATGAATTTAAGGTAAATGTTTATCACCTGCTGAGCGTTGACTCATCCTATTATTGGAAATATTTTTCAGAAAACATTGTTAAGAAGTGATAGCTACGAGACGACAGTACACCTACCGTCGTAGAGGACCTCAGGAAGAAAGGTTTTCTTATATTTTATGTTATGTGTATCAAGTCAATGGATTGTAATTAAGGAGTATATTGAAGTTTAAGTTGATGTTTATGTGTTTATGGATTTTTAATTATTGTGGTTTAGAAGAAACAACTTGGAACACTTTCATTTAATGTTTTTAGTGACTCTTTCATATTATAGTTGATGATGTTCATGTTCTGTTATAAAAGTTTAATGAATTGTTATGATTTATGTTATGGTATTTTTCCGTACGACTGTCTACTCCCGCCCCATTAATTCGGGCTAGCTGGGTCGGGTCGTGACAAAACTAAATTAAAACACAAACAAACTAACATTAGGGGACAATGCGAATGGCTATCGTCGATAGCAGTGGTTCTCATGGTTAAAAGGTTTGAGCTAAAGCAACAAGCATCTCACGCAGGGACCAACAAAGTGTGTATCAAGCATAGAGAGGTCGAGACAAGGTTAAGCATCTAGGCCACATTGCTAGCGTTGTCCATGTGCAAATTTGAGAGTTATCGAATGCAAGGCCATCATAGTGCCAGGTTAAGATCATACTCGCACGAAACATTGCCTTTCAAACCAACTATTAAAAAAGCGGACGAGGCGTCCGCATTGAGTCGCGCCTTAAGTCGAGGCGGAAGTCATGCGTATCAGGGCTTACGCCTCGAACCATCCAGCGAAGCCTACGATTTTTTTGCACAAGGCGTACGCATTAGAGCGTAACGCCTCAAGGCAGTATGAGGCACCGCCTCGAAATTTTTTCTTCGGTATATATGTAAATACGATGCAGTCGGTTCGTGTTTGTGTATTCGCGTATAAGATTAGGGCTTCCTGTGAGAATTGAAAGGCGAACTAGAGGCGAAGCCGTGAGGAAAGAGACGAAGCCGTGAGTGCGGGAGACAAAGTCAGAAGGAGACAACGCAGGAAACGAATCCAAAAGCAATAACAGTTTCGAAAGCAGGAAACGAAGCCGAAGTTGTGAGTGCAAAAAACGTTCAGGCCTCGGTTAGGTCGAAAGAGCAGGTGAGCGGTATTGTGGCCTTGACTTTGAGGTGCAGTAACGAAAGCTTGAATAACTCATGATTCGGCTTTCTTTCATTCGTCCGCTTAGTACATGCTCGGTACCGAGCAGGTACAAGCTCGGTACCGCTCAGTACATACTCGGTACTGCTTAGTACATGCTCGGTAATGCTAGGTACATACTCGGTACCGAGCCAGCACCGTTCGGTACCGAGCAAGTATATGCTCGGTATTGAGCAGTACATGCTCAGTACCACTATGTACATGCTCGGTACCGAGCAGTATATGCTCGGTACTGAGCGGTACATGCTCGGTACTGAGCGGTACATGCTCGGTACTGAGCGGTACATGCTCGGTACTGAGCGGTACATGCTCGGTGCTGAGCATATACAACAAGCAGAATTTCAAAATTACTCTTATAATAAAATTTTGTTCTGGGGGCGCTGCCCCCAGAAACCCCCGCAGGGGCGCTACCCCTTGACCCCGCGACCTGACCGGGCAGGTCGAACCCCGCTAGGGGGCAATGCCCCCTTGGACCCCCGGCAGACTGGTACATTTTTGTATTCATGTTGTTTTATTATTGGTAGTAGTAGTAGTATAAATAATTGTTAAAATCTGCCATATTATTAGCATGACTAGTGGTACAAGAACGAAAGATCCTGCATGGAAATATATAACTCAAGTTGAAGTGTCTGGCGAAGGCGCAAAGAAGGGATATGTTTACATGAAATGTAATTTCTGTGAGAAATGCATAACTGGTGGCGTTAAGAGGTTGAAGTATCATCTAGCATGTACTCATGTCAATGTGGGACCATGTGCAAAACTACCTGATGAGGTAAAAAATGAATGTACATATTATTTAAAAAAGTTTGCCACCACAAAGGAGGTTACACAAAGAAATATGGAAGAGATGATAGGAAACTCTTCTTATTATGGATCACAGCAAGAAGGTTCTAGTAGTGTAAGCCATCTAGTTTCTTCTAACCGAGGCACTAGAGGTCCTATGTATAGATTTATGATAAATATTGATAACGATGATAACATAAACACTCAGGATCTTTAGCCTTCTACTGCTACAAAAGAACTCAGGAATAGGGTTTGTTTGGATATCGCCAGATTCATCTATGAAAATGGGATTCCATTTAACGTTGTTAGGAGTCCTTCATGGATTAATATGTTATGATCTGTTGGAAGTTATGGAAGAGGACTACAACTTCCCAGCATGTATGAAAACTTGGATGCGTTGATAAAGAAGTGAATATATTAAAACA
Organism: Dendrobium huoshanense; assembly: GCA_016618105.1. NCBI lineage: Eukaryota > Viridiplantae > Streptophyta > Magnoliopsida > Asparagales > Orchidaceae > Dendrobium > Dendrobium huoshanense. Next base: position 30,353,369 of record CM028354.1, on the reverse strand, counting down.
CTTGTCCATGAAGCAATGAATAGGGCTAAAGAAGATATTGCAAAAGATTTGGGAGGTCAAGAAAGTGCCTACAAAGAAATATGGAATATTATAGATAAAAAGTGGGATCGTCAATTACACCAACACTTACATGCTACATACTATTTAAACCCTCAATTTCATTATGATAAAAACTTTCATGTTGATAAAGAGGTGAAAACTGGTTTGTATGCATGTATGGATAGATTCATTTCTGAAGAAGACTACCTCAAAGTGAATGATTAACTTGAGGAATTTCATCTGAAGAATGGAATGTTTGGATTTAGAGCAGCACAAGCATGCCACAAAACACGATCTCCTGGTATGTTTATAATTTGTATATTTATAATTTTAATTTTAATATTTATGTTCAAGTCTTATTGATGAGGACATCGGAGATCAATGGCTACGATCTTGAGTTATTTATTTATTTGTATGTTTTATGTACTAGTTTATTTTATATTATTCTTTTTCCTGTTATACCCTTGCGGGTGATCATGTAGTGTTGTAGCCCAAAGGGCATTTTCGTCTTTGTTATTTTTCTTTTCATGAGGCCTATTTATAGGCTAGCTTTCTTGTATTGAAGGATGATGAATATTTGAATGAAAATTATTTTGTTTCTACTTCTTCTTCTTGCATGAGAGCTTGAGAAGGGAGAGAGCTCAAGGGGAGCAAATCGCAAGGCCCACCAGTCGTTGGAAGAGTCTGCGGCTCGTGGTTAAGTTATTCTATCTTCTCGTTCATATTTCACTCCATCTTCTTCTCCTCCACCACAAGAAAATCCCACCACAACCCTAATTGCCGCCGCCCCTTGGAAGCCCGCCGCCGGCCACTTCCACGGCCCCGGTCGGCCACCTTGCCGGCGACTTCCCCCCACCCGTTCAACCCCTCCTTCCGCTTGTTTCAAATTTGAAATTTGAATTTCAAATTTCAAATTCTTTCCTAATTTGGAAATCCACTTTATGAAAGTTTTCATGATGAAATTCAATTTCAATTAGATTTAGATTGGAGTTATGAAACCTATTGCCACGTCATCATCCTAAATTGGAAGCCTCTTCCCTTTAATTCCCCTCTCTCCCCCTTAGCATGCCGCCGGCCTCATCTATGGTGGAGCCCCATTAATGCCATCATTAAGGCATTGATGAATCTTGAATTTGAAATCAATTTCAAATAACTTTTCCCTCCTAATTCCCTCAAAACCTGAAATTAATTTCAGGTTTTAACATTACTCCATCCCTCCCTCTCTCTCTTGAAACCGCCGGCCCCATTAATGGGTATTACCCATTAAATGCCAATGAAACCTAAGCCTTAATTGGATTTGAATTCAAATTTTCAAATTCAATTCCCTCCAAATTCACTTAAATCTGAATTAATTTCAGATTTATTAACTTTCCCTCCTCTCCTTTTCATCTAACCTAATCCCCTCTCAATCAAGCACTTGTTGTCTTGCACTTTTGGAGATTACAATTTGCTGTCCAGAAGATTTCTAGTACCCTACAGCTGCCGTCCATGGAGTTTCTGCAAAGATCAGGGGCTGTCCTGCTGTCCGGATACTCCTGTTTGCTGTCCTGAAAGTTCATGGCTGCTGTCCTGAAAATTTCGGCTAGACGAGCTGCTGTCCTGCTCTTCTAGAACCTCCGGTTCGCTGTCCTGAAGCCCCACAGCTGCTGCCCAAAGGTTCCAGCAGGTTCCTAATGCTGTGGCGCCATCCGGAAGGCCTCTATTTGCTGTCCAGATTTTCTGGAAACTGCGGGGTGGCTGTCCAGAACTTTCCAACGTGCCAAGATTGTTGTCCAGAGGATCCTGAACCTCTCTGATGCTGTCTTTCCAACCGAACTGTTGTCCCCTTTCATTTCAACCTTCCAACGACTTACCCGGAGCTCGCATCTCTCTTGTCTTTGGGTAAACTCTTCACCCGACTCTTTTATCTTCGATGTTGCCTCTCAACTGTGGTCTTAATAGATTCATGACGATCACATTAATGCTTCCCCGCTAAAGCCTAGTAATTAGAAGAGTTGAGTGAGAGATCTCTTGTAGTGACTAATCTTATTGTTAGCATAGGGATTTATTGTTGAAATCATCCATGTATGCAACGTTAGATTAAATTGACTGTTTTCTGATTTTAACTTTTATGCACGTGATTCGTCCTAAGCTCGTCTTACCGCTCTTAGTGTTTTATTGCGTCGTTAAATCCAACATCAAGATATAATTATTTGTTCTACGAATATTAAGTGTGCAAATTCCTTTAAGTAATTCATCTTTGCATGTATGTTTCACATCACTTATACTTCAATCAATATTCATAAAAAAATTTCATTTTCATGTAGAACGTTGGTGGACTCAGTTTGGAGATGATGCTCCTGAATTGAAAGCTTTTGCAGTTAAAGTTCTTAACCTAACATGTTTGACTTCTGCATGCGAGCGTAATTGGAGCATCTTCAATCAAATTCACACTAAGAGAAGAAATCGATTGGCCACAGATCGAATGAACAAACTTGTTTATGTTATGTTTAACAAAAAACTGAAAGATAAACATCTCAAATTACAAAAGCAATGAAGCATTGATAATGAAATTAATCATTTACTTGTTGATGATTTACAATCTGATGATGAATGGGTTACTCCTAAGAATGTTGATGTTTCTGAAGTTGAAGGAGAAACTCAAGTCAATGAAGACAGTGAAGCAACTACTCATGTATATAAAAGAAAGAAAAAAAATGAGATTGGAGCTTCAAAAAAATTCAAAGGTATTTCTTAAAAATAATGAATTATTTTTTTATGTTATTATTATTTCATTCTAGAGCTAACGAAATATTAACTGATATAGGGGATAAAGAAAAAAATATTATAGATGAACAAGAGTTTGATGATAACTTTGACATTAATTATGAAGATTCTTCTGAAAAAAAAATCAAAGTGATGATGAGCCTGCATTGGGTCTTGATCCTAAAGGGATGTTTTATTTTTAAGTGAGTTTATTTTAAATCTTCTTTTCCTTAATATACTAATGTTATCTTAGAACAAATCATCAAATTCACAATTGATGTAATATTTTGTTATTTTTTGACATTTTTGTCATTATTCATAATTTTAAATTGCTTTATTTTTATAATTTTTTAGGCTTACGCCTAGCCTCGCTTAGCCAAAACGCCTCGATTCCCGATTTCGCCATTTAAAACGCTGTTTCAAACTCAACTAATCAATGCGAATCTGGAATACACCAAAAAAAACAAATAGGGGTATTCAAATTTTCCCCAAATCTTACTTCGCAATTGTTTTACATCCGACCAAACACCTGAAATATCAAAACTCCTGCATTTAAGTTATTTTGCATTCAAATAAGAAGCCCGTAGATGTCTAGAAAGAGTCCATGAAAGAGTATGCAAGTTTGCACCTCAAAAACCTAGTTTACTGGAGTAGGTAAATGACATATTTCTTCAGGAAAAAAGAGAAGCACTTCCTATCATGCAAACAAATTTGATGTCGAGAAGGTATATAGAAATGAGGGTGCAAGAAAAGCATTAACTAAAGCCACAAATGAACACTTTCAAAGAGCACAAGGACATTATTTCGAACCACATATGGCTTTTGAAGGCTACATATTTTGTTCTGCCCTAAGCAACATAACATGGAGGTTGCTAAGGAATACAAACAAGTCCCTGGCATTGACTACTTTAAGATGCTTCTCAGCTTAATGTTATTCGTCTTCTTCTCTCAGTGTCCATTAATTAAGGGAGGCCTTACTACAAAGGCATATAAGTAACTCCTTTGAAGCGATCAATATTACCATCATAATGGAACTTAATCGAGAAAATCCAATAATATGAAATTGGTTTTAATCTAATAGAGAAGTGATTAGCTCCCAAATGAGATGAACAACAAGGAAACAAATTTCAACATCAATTGCCTCATCAAGTAGTGCTTCCTAATAAATATTGAGAATAGAGACGGAAGAGAAATACATGGAAAATAAATGAAACAATATAAATAAATGATCAAAGAATTTGAAAGATAGTACAGAGTCATGTGCTATTTTGAAGACCAATTGGGAAATGGATGTAAGATCTTGGATGTATAATGCCCAACCATAGTAGATGGATGGAAGGAGCTGCATGTGAAAGAGATAATTAGGATCGACGGGCATACACCAACAGCTCAGGAACAACAGGCGCGGAAGCAAAAGGCGAAAGTGGGATATATGAAGAAACTGTTATAGTGTAAGATGTAGGAGAGAAAAATCTAGATGCTTTATTGCAGGTAGTCAACAGATACATAAAGGAGATGAAAGGATACATCATAACAAAAATAACATTTCAGAGTACAAGAAAACCTAGCAAGACACATTTAATGGCACGAACTAAGATTTTTTTCACATAAAAAGATGACAATAGTGGACCAAACAAATATAGTCACAAACTCAAGGAGTAAGGAAATAATACACTTGTGGACAATAAAGAGAAAAAGGAGAAGAGCAACACAAAGCAATGGAAAACGCAACACACGGCTAATTAAAGAGACTAATAAAACGGCATCTCCACAATACTGTCAGTAATCATTCATGAAAAAATATTAAGTTCTAAGCAACACCAAGAAGATGATGATGCTTACAATCAAATATATTTTTTATGATATAAACTATGATAATTATTGTATCATACCATTTTCAACAATCAAGTAAAAAAGTAGATTGCATAACTTAAAGGATATTATCAAAATAAAAATTTTAGTAAAAGTAAAAAAGCGAACATATATTAAAATTGTTTGAATGCAATAAAGACTATTAACTGATGTATTGGTTTCTGCTCCTGTTCCCTAACTTTCCTAGTTTCCCTTGTTGTGGTTGTTCGGTTCCTGATCCCTGGATGTCCCGGTTCCCTTGCTTTGTTTGTTCGGTTCCTACTCCTGTCCCTTGGCTTTCCCGATCTTTTTGGCAGTTCGGGTGGGGGTTCTCAAATGCCTTTAATGATGTTTTTTCCTTCCCTTTTGGTTGGTTGTAGTGGGCGGCTGAGCATGACAGTTGGCCTCCTTTTCTTTCCTATTTATAGTGATGTTTATGGCAGTTTTGAGAGAGTGTTATGTGATTATTTTTGAAGAAAAAACCTAAGGATTTTCTCTAGCTTGAGAGCTAGTATTCTTCTACCTCCTCTCCTCTAAAAATTCGTCTTGGACTTCTATCTATTTCTTCTCTCCATAGTTTACACCCCATTGTATCCTTCTTCTCAAACTACAAAAATTGTAAGATATCTTTGAGTCTTATTTGTAGGTGTCCATTTATAATTGATGTAAGAAATGCCACCCCCCCCCCTTTGGGATGATTTGGGGGGGCCGGCTGTGCTGCTGTCTTTAGTTTGGTTGTTCGGTTTCTGCTCCTACTCCCTAGCTTTCCCTGTAAAACCCGAAATTCGTCGTTTGAGTGTGTCGCACGCATATCGATGTGCCGCGACGAACTTAAGTGAAATTTCGATGTCATTGGAATTTGACGAAATAAATTTCATTAGATTCGTCTCGAAATTTCGAGCAAAACGGTATAAAGAACTTATATTAAATTTCGCGCGGATTTGGAGTTAAAATTCGCCGAGTGCTTTAAGTAACTTTTGGTTGGACTTTCCATATTTACCCCTAAGCCCTTTTAAGGGAAATGAGTTTGGCAAGGGCACATGCATAAAATGGCATTTGCATTTCTCTAAAATCCCTCATAAGCCTTAAGGGACCGAAACATTTCGGTCCCTTGTTGTTTTGTTCGGCCGACCGAGAGAGAGAGGGCGACGGGAGAGAGGGAGAAGCGGCGGGAGCTCCTTCCAAGCCGGCAATTTCGGCGAGAATCCAGCGAGAATCTTTAGGAAAAACGTGGGGAAAGCCTTGGGGTAAGTGTTTCTTCAATTATATGAAAGATTTCATGAGATTTTGTGTTTAGAAAAATTTTAGGGTTTGTGTTTTTGAGAAATTTCTTTAGGAAACTTTTAGGGTTTGACTTGATCTATGTTTTCCTACCAATCATGTCAAATTTTTTTAGAAAAACATTAAATCAGAAATTAGGGCTTAATAAAACATTTTACTTTAAGTAAGGATTGATGTTAGGAATGATTTACAAGCATAATTGAAATAAGATTTTAAGTTTTCCTTAACAAAATGTTAGATTTTAAATTAGGGCTTTTTTTCAATATAGGGTTTTGATCTTGCGTGTTCACGAATGTTGTAACAAATGGTTTAGGAAGCCTCTAATGAAAAAGAAAATGAAATTTTGATAAAAAAATCTTTTTCCCTAATTTATTAATTAATTAATCCGAAAATCAACAATTAAATTTTAGAATGTAATGATTTTGGGAGATGTGAATGCATATGTTTAATTTTGGAATTTCTTTTCCCTTAGGTTGAATAAGGGAAAGTGGTAAGAGTGCGAAAAAGTGTAGAAAAGAAAGGCTTAAGTGTAAGTGACATATTGCCTTCTAAAATTCATAGAATTTCTTTATGTATTGCCTATGTTTATGAGCTTCATTAAAGTCTCTAATATTGTTTAATTTGGATGATTAGCATAAAGCTCATGTATTGTTATGTTTTTCTTTATGTTGCATATGATACTTCATGTATTGTTCGTGGAATTTCATTTTACTTTCATGCCCACTACAAGCATACACATTACAAGCATACACATACATGTGGCATATCATCTGATTTTATAAATCTCTTATGTTATAATGTAAAGAATCTTATTACTATGAGTAGAGAATACAAGTTTGTGTATGTTGCTTATTACTATGAGTAGAGAATACAAGTTTGTGTATGTTGAATTTCGGAGTACCAATTATGGTGCCTTGGCACAATAAGGTTCTTGAGAACAATAAGGCTCTTGGAGCAATATGAGGATAAATGGCCAAATATGAAATTGTACCTGATCAGTACATTAAAGGTACTCCGATACGGGTGTATTATAGTAAATAGTAATAGTTGATATTTGCTAAGTAAGAAGGAACATGTAATATGGCATTCTTATAAATGACATAACTTCTACATACGGCATCCTTACATCAAAGCATCAACCTTACATATGATAAAACATTTACCTTACATCGACTTACATTGTTATCTTGCATATTACATTCTCCATTGTATGAATTTTAGTTTGAAATATGTCATTTGCTGAGCGTAGTTCACTCCCTAGCTTTGGGAAATTTTCAGGAGAACATACTCGTAAGTGATGGCAGAACACCCGAGGTTTACATATAGTCGACGAGCAACGGGTGACAGGTTCTTACTGTTTTGTTTTAGTTATGAATTTTTGGGTGGTTTTATCATGAATGACTAGATTAAATTTATACCACCTTGTACATGATCTTCTTTTGTGATGGTTTTAAATGTGATACTTATTGGAAAAAGTTTAGAGACGCTTTTATTATACTTTTATTACCTTTAGAATTTCATGATACTGATGATGAGTACTTAAATTACATGTCCGATCTCGTTCCCGCCTCGTACCTACGAGCTTACCGGGCCGGATCGTGACATTCCTGGTTTCCCTTGTTGTGGTTGTTCGGTTCCTGCTCCGTGGCTGTCTTGGATCCCTTGTTTTGGTTGTTCGGTTCCTACTCCTGTCCCTTGGCTTTCCCAATCTTTTTGGTTGTTTGGGTGGGGGTTCTCACATGCCTTTAATGATGTTTTTTCCTCCCCTTTTGGTTGGTTGTAGTGGGCGGCTGAGCATGGCTTTTGGCCTCCTTTTCTTTCCTATTTATAGTGATGTTTATGGCAATTTTTAGAGAATGGAAATGTGATCATTTTTGGAGTAAAAACCTAAGGGTTTTCTTAGCTTGCGAGCTAGTATTCTTCTACCTCCTCTCTTCTAAAAATTCATCTGGGACTTCTATATATTTCTTCTCTCCATGGTTTACACCCCATTGTATCCTTCTTCTCAAACTTTGAAAATTTGTAAGGTGTCGTTGGGTCATATTTAAGTTTGTTTTGTCATGTTTTTTTATTATTGTTGTGTTTGTTTAATTTATTTGGAAAGGAAGCGTTTATTTGCATACCTAGTAGGCTTTCTTATATTTTTTTCGTTGCGTCATTAACTTACACTTAAAATAACGTATTAAAGTAAATTGATGTAATCATCAATAAATGAAAATAAATAATGAAAAATCGGATGAGAGATAGGACTTGAACACTACATATCATAATGGACAAAGTCAAAAAAACACTAATTTCAAATTACGAAGGCACAAGAAAAGAGAAATGATGGCATTATCCAATTCCCACGTATCCTATGATGCACCGACACAGACACGGACCACGAAATCGACACGACACGGACACGGAACACGGCAATTTTTAAAAATATAGAACACGGGAGCGGCGTGGACACGGCATAATAATTGTTTAATATAATATATAGAAATTAAGGTGATATTATAGAAAAAAAGATAAGCAATCAACTACGACGTAGTAATCTTAGGACACATTTTTATTCCATGGCCAGAAATTTTAAGTAGATGTGCATTCACCCTAGAATAAGATCCTTTGTAGGTGCCACCACAATAATTGACGGTCTGTCGAGGGTCCAAGGGGGCGTTGCCCCCTAGCGGAGTTCGATCTGTTTTTAAAGTTTTATTGTAAGAGTAATTTTGAAGTTCTGCTTGTTTTTAAAGTTCACAAGTTGTTTGTATAGGAAGATACCGAGTGGTACCGAGCATGTACCTAGCAGTACCAAGCATGTACCTAGCGGTACTGAGCGGTACCGAGCATATACCTAGCGGTGTCCAACACACGTGTCCGATTTTAATTTTAATATTTTAAAATTGCGACACTCCAATGCCGTGTCGGACACGTGTCCATGCCGTGTCCGACGCGTGTCCGTGTCCGACACTGCATACCCTCTTTAAGCGGAGTGTCGATGCATCATAGCACGCATCACACTCAAGTTAAAAAATAAAGGATGGAACAATCAACAATGTATAAAAACCTGAATATGGCAAAGGGTGACCAAAATGGCAATGTCATTGGTAAGGCAAAATAGTGCAAAGGGAAACTCAAAGAGTTATTAGATGCACCCAACTTCAACATAAATTATAACCATCTTCTTCATGCTGAAATACTAAAGAAAATTCAAATGAGGGACAAAATTTCACTAAGCAGTTATGAGATTTAATACGACAACTGGTGGATAGATAATAAGTTCACATGGAAGTGGACAACATATAAGATTGTCTAAAGATAACAATACATGGTGAATGGTGCTTCTCTGATAAATAATGGACTAAAATACATCAACAAGAATGACAAGAGGACGAGATTGCATGAGAAAACATAAAAAATTATTTTAGGATATCCATCATGAGGGAAAAAGCGCTAGATTATAATATTATTATTGATAGGGGTGTTCAAAATATCCAAAGAACCAAAGAGACGATTCAAATCAGATCAACAAATTTGGTTTAGTCCTCACAAAATGATGTGAAACGTACATGCGATGGAGGAGTTACTTTAAGAAATTAAAGAGATCAATTGGAACTTAATAATCCAAAATAAAATTATCATTTATAATAAAAGAGTGATCCTTAGAACTCTTAGTTTTTAACTCGTTTAGGCAACGAAGAGTGACATCGATTAACCAAACAGTTCAAGAAAACACCAAGAATAATTGTATGCTACGACAATAAACAATAATCCATGATTTAATAAAGAGAACTTTCACGAGCCCATACGCTCAACTAATCTAGGCTTTAGCGGAAGAAGCGTCTTCACATTAGAACCGAGGTCACTCCGAGGAAGAAGGAACCTTGGATCGTCGTTCTTGGATAGGTAGCCACATTCCACGAACAACTTCTTGGGCAGCGAGTCTTCAACATGGGAGAACGATTCCCAGCCGTCGGGCCTTTAATGGTCGCTCCCAGAGTGGATGGGACAGCAGCAAACTACCGCGGGAATCTCTGGACAGCAGTTTTGACAGCAGGGACAGCAGTTGGGAGGCCTTCTTATTGTTGTGGATGCAATGGCAAAGGCTGGAATTTTCTGGCTGCAGGTTTAGGAGGTAGGTAACTTAATGTTTTCAGAAGTTGGGAAGGATTAAGTGGGGGAGAAGCCAACGCATGAGTCTAGGGAGATTTCTCCAATAGCAAGGGAGAATTTCCAATGGGAATTAAATTCCAGAATTGACAGATATGCAAGACGTGGGGGGGGGAAAGGGAGAAGAACCGTTTCACGTTTCAGATTTTTTTGAAATATGGAATTACCATTTAGGAAATCTGAAATTAACCATTTGAGAGGAGACATTAAAGAGGTATTTAAGTGGTGGTGAGGTGGCAATTAGAGAGAGGAGCAATGGGATGAGGTGGCGTTGAGGTTTTAAGTAGGTGGGGACCACTAGTCTTAATTTCAGGATTTTAATAAAATCTGAAATTAAAACTTCAGTTTTTATTTGGGAAGAGATTCCTAAATTACAGCCATTCAATTAGATTGATTTCGAATTTCAAATTCGAAATGTGAAATCCAATTAAATTGAGAGCATGATTTAGGGAAGCAATTTATGAAGCAATTAATGGCTCATAACCATTTGAATTTCAATTATGAAATTCAAAGGAGGGGAAACAGGCGGCGGCAGGAAAGGGGGGGGAGTGATGTATGCAAATTAAAGCAAACACAAAGATAGAACAACAAAGAGAATCAAACCTTACTTTCATAAATTTAAGACATTACTTAGAGAACAAAATAGGTTAGAGAAAACAACTAACTTCAAATAGGAAAGAGGCAACTTCAAACGACTAAAACAAAAGAAAACTAACAAAGAAACAATATTTTTTAAAAAAAAGGCTATCCTCAGAACATCCTGCAAGAGGACTCCTCACATGCACCGATTGTAGGAATATATTTTAAAATAAGATTTAGATATGCAAACCAAGGGTCCACCACAGCTAAGGGATTCCAATGTCCTTTCAAACTTCTCCAGCAATTGCCACCAATACAGCCCGCAACTTCACCAAACAGCCATCAACTTCACTAAAACGGCCAACAAAAACAGCCAACAACTTCACCAAAACAGCCAACAATCTTCCCTAAAACAGCCAACAAAAACAGCCAACAACTTCACCAAAACAGCCAACAATCTTCCCTAAAACAGCCAACAAAAACAACCAACAACTTCACCAATGGAACTAGAAGAAAGATACAGGTGGAGTGGAACTTGCGTAGAGAAGAAAGAGGTTAGAAGCCGAGACGAAAGAGGAGAAGCTCGCAAGCTTTCCAGAGGAGGGGAAGAAGGTGGACAAAGCTCTCAAGCTTTTCCAAGAGGAACCCGCAGGCTATAGCACTTTGCTCTCAAATATTCACCAACCATTCCTTCTCAAAACATCACATATATATAGGCAAAAGAGGGGAACTAAACAGCCCAAACAGCCATAAATATCCCGCACAGGAAACAGGGCTGACCTACGGTTTCCAGCATAGGAAAACCAAACCAAAGCCACGGTAATATCAACATCAGAGAATTCCAAGCGATAGAACCATTATCAAGAAAAAGCCACATAATACCAAGGCATCTTTTAAAGGGGAATAAAGGCCACGGCATCAGCACAGAGAACTCCAACCGCCAAAGTAGTTCACAAGGGAAAAGCCACGGTGCAGCAATTAAAAGGAGAATAAAGGCCACAGCAATCCAGCAAATGAATGAAGGAAAAAGGCAGCAGCTCAAGAGGTAAAGAAGAAGAGGAAAAGACAAGTTCCACTCACCTTATAGCATGCACCTCATAATGAATTTTAGAGCTAAACATCAGCTCATAATGAGCTACTCCTTTGCTAGATAGTAATGAGCTGGCACCACTAGAGTTTCAACTACTTAAGCTCAAACCGAAAACAGCCAACGTCCTCATGAAATCAGCAAATATCCAAAGGAAAAAAAATGGACCCCCAAAGCCGGCAAACCCAAGGAAGCAAAATCCAAACCTTTCCTACCATGATCATTGGATTTACCACTATCATTGGATAGCATAAAAACAAAAAAATAGAAAATATAACTAATATTGTTTATAACAAAATAATGCAAAAAAAATCTAAATGCATCAGGGAGGGAGCCGACGGGTTGGTGGGCTGGCCGGCGGCTGCTGGCCGGCGGTTGAGCTGCAGGCCAGCGGCTTGAGTACTCCAGGGAGAGGGCGGTGGCAAGAGCAGGGGAGGGGAGGTTGTGGGGAGAATTTTAGGGATCCAAAATTGAAATTCCAACTTCCTCCAAGAGGCTCCAACCCAAATCCACACAACGACGATGAGATCAAGAGCAATGAAAGAAAATAATAAAGCAAGAAAGAACCTAGAACTCACAAAGAGATCTAGCTTCTCCTATGAACTCACTAAGAGATCATGGAGGTTTGCACTCATAAAGAGAACATGAAGTGGCAAATTTTCATTCATCAAAAACTAAAATTACAATGCATGAGGCCTCATATAAATAGGCCAAAATGAAAAAAAAAACTAGAAATGACACAATTGCCCTTCCGGGTTATATAAGCGACTAAATGCTCATAAGGGCAAAAACGGAAAAACATCAAAATAAAATACGCTACTACATAAAATGAAAAAAATACAAGTCATGCTCGTGGCCGTCGATCTCCGACGTCGAAAATGCTGACGATGTCCTCATCACAAAAGCTTAGAGCCAACCAAATGGGATTCTAAAACTTGGGTAATGTAAAACCAAACTAAACTTGATTTAGAAGTTTAAATTCAAAAACATGAAATGGGAAAATGCACAAATGAAGTTTGCAATAGTTTCTAGTTTTAACAAAATTGATAGTGACATCTCATTACTTACAAGAATGAATATAGTAAAAACCCTGATTAATTATTTTTTTTTAAAAGAAAAATAGATCATTTAGATTACAAAGATTATAAAATCATTCCGAGTATAAGTTTATGTGTCTAGCATTGCTTATTAGTTTTGGACTTTAACATAAAGGAGTGACATCTCGATATGGGATCATTTCCTATCAAAGGGCCATTGTGTGGTACTTAAAGACAGGTTAGTGGTTGTTTGTAAGTAGCTGCCTGCTAAAGCTGATGGTGGAGTCAAAGTGATGTAGGACTACAATGCTTAAAGTAATTTGATAAGAACTTGCACGACTTATTGATTACGACTTATTGATTAGAATAATAAAGACTATAACTACTAGCAAATAAAATGACAAAATAAAACGTAAGAGCGGTCACTTCCGTTTAGGATAAGTTGCACAAATAAAAGCTTTCGACGGCCACGCCTCTGATATACTTATCATGCTCTGATGTCCCCATCACAAAGGTGCTTCAAGAGTAATGGAAGGAATGGTGGCTTTTCAAGTAGAATTGGAGGAGCCGACAGTTAGAATTATTGCAGCTGTAATGTTGCTTTCTTTGGGATTGTCTAAGGAGGCCTTATTTGGTCTTTAATCTTGGTCATTGGATGCTAGACCATATGGGTCTAAGTTGAGTCATGGTGCTTCTTACTGGTCCATGACAATTGATGTGCTCTTTACTCCAAGGGCACAAGTCTATAAGATTGTTATCTCTTGTCAATTCTTTATTGTGAATATGGTGATTAGGGAGTCTAACAATTGTTTTCCTTGCATCTTTTTGGGATCACTAGGATGTTAACCAACCTTTTTGGTTGTTTAATATTTGGCATCCCCATCAACCTGATTTGATCAAGGAGATAATGTTGAATCCCAAAATCAATATGAGAATTGCATATTGGTGGTAAAGAAGATAAGACATTGGAAGGAGATAATGATTTTTTCTTACTTATGATTGTGGACATTGGTTGTGCCACGCTTTATCTTCCTTGCATTTTCTTTTTCATTTGTGATTCCTCTCTTTATTTTTTGTAAATAGAGGATTAGTCTCTTGCTTTGTTTGTATTCTTGTTCTTGTTGTTTTCGCTTCTTTTTACAGCTTATAAAATTCGTCATGCAATTCTTAAAAAAAAAACTGTAAGTACCAATATTGGAATATAAGAATCCTTGGTTCCATGAAAGATATAACTAGATCTATTTTTCTATATAAGAATATAACTGATTAGACCTAAATTTTGAGTAGAGGGAATATTTTCCTCCCTGTGATAACGAAAAGTTAAAAAAGAGAGAAATGCTTCCCAACATTCCTATCCAATGAAGATTGAACTGATTGGTGTTACCTACTTGCCTTTCTATCTACTTGAGACACTAGATGTCAATCAAAATCCTACCATCCCAGATTTGAGCAAAATTATTCATATGCATGTGTCAGATGATGAAAAGAAGATAATATTAAGGCAGGTCACATGCATATAACAAATTGCAAACAGTATACAAAGAGCTTACAGGATCATTTCCTGAAATGCTGCCTAGTCGAGATTGCGCATTAGCAAGAAGCAAAATTATATGTTCCCGTTGGTTCGAGACATTGTCTTTCTGCACCAAAGTTGAAGAAACATGGAATAAGCTGCTAAAAACGATTCGTTCAAAAAAAAAAGCAATTATAAGTTCAATGGTGCTATATAACAAATATATATCATTGCATGTATGTGTTGGCATGTATGAGCAATTGTGACTGAGTGCATGTTTGTCCTTGCATTTGAATCATATAACTAGCACCATAACAATATCACCACAAAGCAACAATGAGAAAGCGCTATCTGACATTAACAAAAGTTCAAAAATAACAAAAAAGGCTTATCAACATTGTAATACATGCATTTTTGCAAAAGATAGGCCCATTCTACTCCATCAATGAGAAAGATCTTCCAATGTTTTTCATTGATAACAAAGATGCTAGCCAAACAATCAAGACAGATTGAGACCAACTGTTAAGCAAAATTTCATTAACAAGAAAAGGCACTTGGGAATGGGTATGTTAATATTATTAAAGATGATAATGAAAGAGCAATTGCTAGCATAAGAATTAGTTTTTGAGGATACCCAGAGCATTCAGTTAGAATGATTATATCAAAGATCACCAGTGAGTTAGTATTTGACTATTTGTTATAATGATTAAGAAGAACTTTAAAAAGTGTAAAAAATTGAGGACCTTAGCTAAATCTGTTTGTAGATAACATAATTTTGCAGATAGACTTCTTCTAAGTTATATAACTGTTAATAAATGTTTTAAGAACAGGACTTCAGATTCATAGAACATAGACGAAAACTATTTAAGAGGATGTAAAATTAATACTTATTTTCAGTATTATTGGATACTCAAGCGACACGTCAGCATAAATTCTCAAAAACCTTCGATTTGATATAAAAAATAATAAGAATATTAAACAAAGAAAATTTTGGGTTACAATCCAACAACTAAACTGCATGAGTTTATAAAGAGAACATGTAATAAGAGAATATTATGAAAAATAGAAGCATTATAAAAGTGTCATTAGATCGACTATTTGATGCATGCATTATTTCAGTTATTTTTTATTTATTGTAATTTGAATATTATAATGTTTATTTAGTTTTTTTTATGCTATCCTGTGATGAAAAACATCAAATGATCATGAGTAGGATGTGCATGGGCATGACAAACCTTGGGTGTGCTAGCTTCTTGGGTTCTTTCGTCTTTGGGTTGCTTGTTGCCTCTCGGGTTGGGCTTTGGCTGCTCTCGGGTTGGGCCTTGGCTACTTTGGTTGTGAGCTGAAAATTTGAGAGCAACTTGATTCTAGCTCATTATTACTTGAGTTGCGTTTAGCACATTATTTGGAGGAGTAATTGCACTATTTAGTTCATTAATATGAAAAGGTTCTCTTCCTTTTAGCTCATTACGTGGATTTGGAACTTGCCTCTTCCCCTTCTTTGTGCCCCCTCGGTTTCCTACTAGTGTTTTTTTCCCGTGGTTGGTTCTCCTCCCTTTGTTGGGTGCTAGTTCTGGTCCCCTGTGTTGTCTTTTAGGTTTCTTCCCTGGTTGCCTTCCCGTGGCTGCTTTGCCCGATTTTTGTGCTGCCTTTTTCAGGTGTTCTTATGTTTTGCCTGCTGGCCTTCCTCTTCCCCTTACTTGATTGGTTCGGTTGGAAGTGGAAATTGGCTGTTTGGCTCCCATTTCTCTCTTATAAATTAGAGATGTATTTGTCATGCGGAGGTTATTAATTATCTTGAGAAAAATCTCTAAAAACTTGAGGGTTTCTTCTCCTTTCTTGGAAAAGCTTGAGAGCATGTTCCAATTCTCTCTTCCTCCGCTCAATTTCGTCTTGGCTGCTAATCTCTTCTTCTCTACACAAGTTCCACTCCACTTGTATCCTTCTTCTTGAGCTATTGAAGGTGTTTGTTGGCAGAATTTGGTGACATTTGCTGGAAGAGTTTGATTGGACGTTGGACCTTGTTATTGTGGTGGACCCTTGGTTTGCAAGCCCTAAGCACTTATCATATTTTACCTACTTTTCATTGCATGTGAGGAAACCGCTTGCCGGTTGTTCTGAGGATAGCATTTTTAATTTATAATTTTGTTTCGTTTGTTCGACTTTTTGTTTGTTTTGGTGTTTGTTTGGATCTCTGCCATCTAGATTGAATCAAGTTTGATTTCTATTGTCCAAGTGTTCTCCTATCTTGACTTTTCTTTCTAGTTTGCTTGCATCAAGTTTTTGTATCAGAGCGAGTTAGCAAATCCTTGGTTGGTGTGAGTCTCTTTCTTACGAAATCTAAAATGGCTAATAATCAAGGGGATTGGCAACAAATGATGCAACAGCTAGCGGATTTGCAAAATCAAATGAACGAAATGGCTAACACTCTGGCTAACTTAAATGTCAACCATCCTAAAGTACAAACTTCTGAAAGTGAAGAAGAAGTCCCTAGGAACCAAAATAGGCGACAACGAAATTGGGATTATGAAATTAAAATTGATGTTCATAAATTCGAAGGTAAACTTCAAACCGACCAATTCATCGAATGGGTAGAAAAAAAGGATTAATTTTTTGAGTGGAAAGAAATACCGGATAACAGGAAAGTTAAATTTGCAAGCTTAAAACTCACTGGGCATGCACTCACATGGTGGAAGAATTTACAAAAAAAAATAGACTAAGACGAGGGAAAGAAAAAATTCAAAACTGGGAAAGAATGAAAGAGAAAATGAGAGAAAAATTCTTGCAATGAGATCATGCACGAACAATCTTTCAAGAATTTAATAACTTGCGACAAGGTAATCAATCTGTTGAATAATACACTGAAATATTTTAAAAACTCCAATCAAGAAATGACTTAGATGAATCCGAAAAAAGAACTGTCTCAAGGTATATCAACGGTCTAAAAGGGACAATCCAAGATCAACTGAATTTGCACCACGTAATTAAAATTGACGAGGCTTATCGTATGCCATTGAAAATTGAAAAGCAATATCAAAGGGGTCACAACAAAATAACTAAAACATATAAGTAACGACAGACTAGAGGGGTTAAAACTCAATCTTCTCAAACTTCTGTGGGAACATCAGGTGTGAAACTTAAATCTTTTGAAACTCAAAATGTGGATAAAGGAAAGAGAATAATGAGGCCTAAACCTCCTGAACAACCAAGACTAATTGGACCATGTTATAAATGTGGGCTTTATGGTCATCTCTGTACGGCTTGTAGAAAAAAAAACCCACCAAGAAACAATAACATTGAAAATGATAAAGAGATAGAAGAAGAGGAAGAAAACAAATATGAACCTGAAAATGAAATTGAATTAGAGAAAGTTGATGTAGAGGGCGATGAAGGTGAACAACTATTAATAATCCGAAGAGTTTTAACAACAAAAATTGAAAATGGGGATAGGTGGCTTAGGACAAACATTTTTAAAATCACTTGCACGGTTGAAGGAAAAATTTGTTCGCTAATGATCGATAGTGGAAGTTCGGGCAATTTTGCTTCACAGCTAATGGTTGATAAGCTTAAATTGAAATTCAAACCACTTGTCAAACCTTATAAGATCTTTTGGTTCAAGGAAGGGAGTAAGGTTCCGATAACAAAACAATGTACTGTTAACTTGACAATTGGAAATTCTTTCAAAGATCAAATTGTTTGCGATGTCGTTCCTCTTGAAGTCTACCATATCTTATAAGGTCGTCCTTCATAATTTAATCACAAAATCATTCACAACGGGGAAAAGAACACCTATACTTTGATTAAAAATAATAAAAAATTCACTCTTTATCCTCAAAAACATGTGCCTGATCTATCTGCCAAAAATACCAAAGTTGCCAAAATAAACACTCATGAACTGCTTCTAAACACAAATGATTTGAAACAATCTGAGGTATCTTACTTGGTATTAGGGAAATAATCTGATTTAACTCCTCAAATTCCTAAAGAAATTCAACCTTTAATTGATGAGTTTTCTGATAAAACACTTGAAGATTTGCCAATAGGTTTGCCACCAATGAGAGACATTCAGCATCATATTGATTTAATACCTATACCCACTTTGCCTAATATTCCTCATTACAAGATGAGTCCAACTGAACATAATGAACTTTTTAAGCAAGTGACTGAACTATTAGAGAAGGGTTTGATTAAGGAAAGCTTAAGTCCATGCGTTGTGTCTGCTTTACTAACTCATAAAACAGATGAAATGTGGAGGATGTGAGTGGAGAGTCGAGCTATAAATAAAATTACCATCAAGTATAAATTTATTATTCCTAGGCTGGATGGCATGTTGGGCATGTTAAACGGTGCTAAATTTTTTTCCAAGATTGATTTGAGAAGTAGGTATCACCAAATTAGAATGAGACCTGGAGATGGATGAAAAACTGCTTTCAAAACTAAGGAATGATTGTACGAATGGCTTGTTATGCCTTTTGGGCTTTCTAATGCTCCGAGCACTTTTATGAGAAATATGAATCATGTTTTGAGACCTTATATTGAAAAAATTATTGTGGTGTATTTCGATGATATTCTGATTTATAGCATTCACCCTTCTGAGCATTTTAATCATGTGAGGTAAATTCTGCAAACACTAAGAAAGCAAAAGTTGTACATCAATCTTAAAAAATGTTCTTTCATAATTTCAAGTTTAACATTTTTGGGATATATTATGTCCGCTAAGGGAATTAAGGTTGATCCTGTGAAAATAGAGGCAATTCAAAACTGACCTACTCCTAAAAACATAAGCGAGGTGAGGGCTTTCATAGCTTAGCTTTTTTCTATCGAAGGTTTATTAAAAACTTCAGTTCTCTGATTGCTTCTATCACTAATTGTTTGAAAAAGGAAATATTTAAGTAGACATCTCAAGCTGAACAAACATTTGAAATCATTAAGGCAAAAATGAGTCAAGCTCCCATCCTTAGCTTGCAAAATTTTGAAAAAGTTATTAAAGTTGATTGTGATGCTTCTCATGTTGGTATTAGTGTTGTGCTTAGCGAGGAAGGAAAACATATTACTTACTTTAGTGAAAAGTTGAATAATGCTCGATCCAAATATTCTACTTATGACTTTGAATTTTATGTTATTGTTCAAGCTTTGAAATTCTGGAGATGTTACTTAATTCAAAGGGAATTTATTTAAAACACTGACCACAAAGCTTTACGATTTTTTGGGCTCTCAAAAAAATCTGAACAAAAGACATGTCAAATGGGTCTCTTTTTTGCAAGAATACTCTTTTCACATTAAACATAAAACTGGTGTGCTAAACAAAGTAGCTTATGCTTTAAGTAGAAGGTCTCATTTGTTGGTAATTGTTTACCCAACTATAACTTCTTTCGATTTTTTAAAAGGCAGTTATGCGAATGATCCTGATTTTAAGAGTATTTGGGAATCTTATCTTACTTATGGAACTGATCATTCTGCTCAATTTGTTATTCAACAAGGATTTTTGTTTAGGGGTTCTAGACTTTGCATTACAAAAAATTCTTTAAGAGAGCAATTTGTGCAAGAACTTCACAGTGGGGGTTTGGGTGGACATTTTGGGCAAGGGAAAACTATTGCCTTCGTAGAAGAAAAATATTTCTAACCTCATATGAGAAAGCAAATTGCTAAGCTGGTAAAACAATGTAAAATATGTCAAGATTTTAAGGGAACTTCTCAAAACATTGGTTTGTATACTCCTCTTTCTATTCCAAATAAATCTTAGGAGGATATCTCTATGGATTTTGTTTTGGGGTTGTCTGTTACTGCAAAAAAATATGATTCTGTTTTTGTTGTCGTGGACCGATTTAGCAAAATGGCATACTTTATTCCATGCAAAAAAACTTCTGATGCTTCAAATATTGCTGACTTATTTTTTAAATAAATTATTCTTCTTCATCGTATTCCTAGCACATTTACTTCTGATAGGGATACCAAATTTTTGAATCATTTTTGGATAACACTTTAGGCAAAATTAGGAACTACTCTTCAGTTTAGTAGTGCATATCATTCACAAGCCGATGGGCAAACTGAAGTTGTCAATCGAAGCTTAGGAAATTTACTGAGATATCTTGCTGGTGAGAAACCATCTCAATGGGATTTAATATTGCTCCAAGCTGAGTTTGCATACAATAATTTTGTTAATCCCTCCACTGGTAAAACTCCATTTGAGATTATTTATGGTCAGCCTATACCTCACATTTTAGATAGAAATTGTTTATCATTGCCTAATAAAGTTAGTGCTAAAGCTTCTGAAGAAAACTGATAAATAGCAAGGGATTTCTACACAATGTTATGTCACATTATTATTAAATGAACAGCTAGCAAGCATTTCTCGAACAATAGTACAATTCTTGAAAACGATCACAAAACCACAAAAAAAGAAACAAACCTGAAATCCAAATACATATTCTAATAAATCAAGCATATCAGGTTTCCTGGCGGCTGGAATAAAAAAATCATCAGGAAGCTTTGGTAAGCCCCTATAGTACTTGAGTGATGACACTGCAGCTTTAACCTGAAGATAGGATCACTATAGAGATGCAATACAAAAACACAACATAATGAGGAAAATTAACAAAGGGAACAAATGGCTCGCCTCAGAAAAAGATGTGATGACATTTGTCAGAGATGGTGCATCCAAAGGAATGATATTATAAGGAACTACATCTTCTGACATTGCGGCATCTGCTTGCATGACTCGTTTCATCTGATAAAAAAGCAAACATATAAAGAATCACGTTAAGCATATGCAACATAAACTCTTGATAAAATCTTCAATAAAGGATATCCAAACAAACTAAAGAAGTAGGCAGCCATGCTGATTGTCTGGATAATTTGATTATTCACTAAACCACTTTCATTCAAGAAGAATACAAAACCTCTTCAGAGATTAATCTTTCAGCTTGGTCAGGAGATATCTCTCTCGTAAGATCTTCAACAACCGTTCCCAAAACCTTAAGTGTAGCAAATACTTTCTTCCTTTTTAAAGTTTTACGCTCCAACCTGTTTAACAAGCTAAAAAGATTATAAGGAAAGAAAAAAAGAGAATAGAGAGATGTAGCCTATTCTACGCCAGCAATCCCAAAAATAACAAAATTTAACTTTCAAGCTTGATTATTAGCTCAGGATACCTCTTCCTAATAGAATAACATGATTACTAGGCATTCTCCCGCAAAAAAAAATAAAAGAATGGGTTTGATTTATGAAATTACAATCTTGGAATTAGCCAGATCAGCAAACTCTAGGAACACTTAAACTGCTATCATATTAATAAAGCAAGTATGGACTGTAAAAATAAGAGAATTTGTTTAGAAAATGATGTTGAACTAAATACATGGGAAATTATGCACTGTCAAAATTACACGCCTTTTGAATTAGAGCAATAATAATTACGTTGGTCCCTAGTGATTTAAACAAGTATTAAAACACTAGAGAGATTATTGAAGCTTAGGCCAAACTACAAGTAAGCGTTAGAATCATGAATAATCAATTAAAATCAAGATTAGCATAGCATGGGGGATTTTCAAAGGAAATCCCTGAACTAACAATAAGATTAGGCACTACTTGGATCCACTCACTCAAACTCTTGATGTAGGCTAAACGGAGATAGGTTGCACAACCTTTATGATGCCACAAATTAAAGGAAAGGCTTAGAAAAGCAAAAGACTTAAGAGGAGAAATTCACCTTTATCAAAATTTGGAAACAATCAGTCACTGAGCCGGAGAGAGTTGTTCATTGATAGCGGCGGCGAGGGAAAAGATGATCCTCTCAACGTATTCTTCTACAGTTTGACCGGTTTCCAGGTTGATGTAGAAGAACGGAGACTTGAGGATGTCCACTTGTCCTTGATCATTGTAAATAAATTCGTGATCAAGCTCTAAATCCGCCATACATGGGGGAACAACGGATTTTAATGTACTAGCGCTTCTAGACAGCAAACGGCATCTTTCCGGAGGGCTGGACAGCAAGCGATGGATTTCCGGGCAGCAGAACAGCAAAGAAGGCTTGCTGAAATTCCTGGACAAAAAAGCAGGAATTTCAAAAAAGAGAGGAAAAAACGTAAAGGGAAGCTTGGGAGGTGGAGGCTATGGTTGTTAGGGGTTGGGGGTGATTGGAGAGTTTAATGGAGTAGATTAATTAGATAGGAGAGGGAGAGGGGTGGCTCATAATTAAGAGGGAGAGAGAGAGGAAGGGGGCCGACCAATCGAGAAAGGGGAGGGCCTGCATGAATTAAGTAAGATTGGAGGGGATTAGGGGCTTTGAATTGGAGTTAATGTTTGCTTTGATTAGAATCTTAAATTAAGAAAATGGATTTAAATCAATCCTATTTAAAATTCAAATATTGCATGATTGGGGGGCTTTCTGAAATTAACTTTTATAATTTAGGAAATAGATGCCACCATCAAATTTACTTAAATATGAATTTAAATATTTTCCAAGTTTTAAGATGTTAAATTAGGAAAGTGCTTAAAGTAAAGATCTTAGAAATTTGAATTCAAAGGAGTAGGGACCAAGGGGTGGCGGCCAGGGTGGATGGTGGGATCTTGATGGCCAGCGGCTAGGAGGGGAAGGTGAGGTGGTGGAGGGTTTTCGGCCAAGAGAGGGAGATGGGAGATGATGGACGGCGATTAGGGAGAAGAGAGGGGAGGGATGGGTGAAAGAGGAGGACCACGAACCCAGACGCTTCCTATGGTTGGTGGGTATTACGTCGCCCTCACCTTGGGACTTCACCAAGGTTCTCACAAGAACTCTCTAAACTCTCAATAGAGTACAAGTGCTGAAATTTTCTTAACAATCATCATTACCATCTCCAAAGAGAATGGGATATAAATAGCTAATGTATACTATGAAGAAATAAAAGACACAAATGCCCCTGATGTAACAAACAACTAATCCCTCAAGTGAGGATAGAAACGAAAAAAAAAACATAAATAATTCAAATACATATAATATCTCAAAAATAGATCGGTGCGATCGTGGTCGTAAATCGTCGGCTTAGTCTCTGGTAAACTCTCCAAGGTCGGATTCTCATCAAAAATAGTGTATCCAAGTAAACTTGGCAATTAGCAAATGCATTATAGTCAAGAGAAAACCAGAAACAAATTCCAAATTTACTAGATAAAAGAAGCTTGAGCTTCCACAAAACTTCCAACCACAACAACAATACAACATCAAGCCTTTATAACATGATGTGGGGTCAACTACATGAATCCTTTTTCTCCATTGTGCCTTGTTAAAAGTTAAATTCTCATTTAAATCTAATAAAGAAAGTTCACTTCTAATATAATCTAACCAAGTCTTTTTAGGTCTACATCTACCTTTCTTAACATAAGTCAAATCTAATATATCTACTTTCTTAGCCGGGTCATCGGAAGGCCGCCGATTTATGTGACCAAACAATCTAAGGCAACTCTCTATAATCTTATCTTCCTCTGGAGCTACTCCAACCTTTTCACGTATATGCCCATTTTGTATCTTGTCTCTAAGAGTAAAGCCACTCATCCACCTGAGCATCCTCATCTCCGCAACACCTAACTTAATATCATGCTTCTCTTTCAATGGCCAACATTTAGCACCATAAAGTATCGCAGGTCTAACCACCGTCCTATAGAATTTTCCTTTAAGTTAGAAGGGGGCTTTTCTGTCACACAACAAACTCAATGCATTCCTCTACTTCAACATTCAACTTTAATTCTACTAATAATATCTCTATCTATTTCACCATTACTCTAAACAATAGACTCAAGATATCTAAAATGAGTGCTCATATTAATGACTTGATCACCCAAAGTCACAATCACCCCACAAGAACTATTATTACTAAAATTATACTCCATATATTCAGTTTTAGATCTACTGAAACGAAAGTCTTTAGACTCTAAGGTTAACATCCATAATTCAAGTTTACCTTCAACTCCCTCTCTAGTCTTATCAACAAGAAGAATATCATCAGCAAAAAGTATACACCAGGGTACAGCCTCTTGCAAATGTCTAGTGAGAACAACCATTACTAAAGCAAAAAAATATGGGCTTAAGGCTAATCCTTAATGTAATCCAACTGAAATAAGAAAATACTTGGTCAAACCATCTTGTGTCTGAACACAAGTAACAGCTCCTGCATACAAATCCTTAATGACTTGAATATAAGCATTATTAACCCCTTTCTTCTCTGGAACTCTCCATACCACATCTCTTGGAACTTTATCATATGCTTTCACTAAATCAATAAATATCATATAAAGATCCTCCTTATTCTCTCTATACTTCTCCATCAAACCTCTCAATAAATGTATAGCTTCCATTATTGACCTACCCAGCATGAATCCAAATTGATTTTGTGAAACATTAGTATCACGCCACATCCTATGCTCCATAACTCTCTCCCATAATTTTAAAGTATGACACATCAACTTAATTCCTCTATAATTCGCACAATCTTGTGCATCACTTTTGTTCCTAAAAATATGATTCGACACACTCATTCTCCACTCATCTGGTGTCAACTTCCACAAAAGTTCTATCGAAAGAAAAATGATTTGCCACATGCAATCAGAGGACATATTTTTCCCTATAGGTTAGACAGCCCATAACCCAAAACTCAAGTGATGTAGAACGGGTAGGAGGCTTTGCTAAGGAAAGGATCTCCTCTCCAAAAAAAAATCTGAATGCAAGCCTAGAGAGGCCTTGGGAAATTTCAGCCTTGATGGTGAAGAGTCTTGGCTAGAGAAATTTGTTGGAATCCTTACAGCAGCTTTAACAGCAAATCGCGGTCTTCCAAAGTGCTGGACAGCAACAAACTGCTGCGGGGATCTCTGGACAGCAGCTTTGAAAGCAGGGACAACAGTTTTGATCTTCCAAACAGCAGATGTGAGTCTAGCAATGGCTGGGTTTGCATGGGCAACGGCTGAAACTTCAAGCTACAGTTTTAGGAAGAAGAGGCTCAGATTTTGGAGTCTAAACCTGAGAGAAACTTCAGGTTTCTATGGTGAGAGGTAAGTGGAATTGAGAGGAATTCAAGCCTTGAGTCAAGCCAAGGATTGACGTGGTAGAGAGGGAGTTTAAGAGAGAAATAAGGAGGGAGGGGCAGCGGGATAGGCAGAAAAATATCTAGGGGATTTCTATTTCTAAATCATTGCATTGATTTAGGAAATAGAAAAAGGAAATAAGGTTTAGGAAAATCGGTTAAGAGCAACGTGGGGGATTTGGAAATAGTTTCCAAGGCAGTAAGGGGAGAATAGGAAATAAATAATAACTCAAGCCCATATGGGATGAGAGGGGCCAACGGCATCCATAGGGCTAGGAATGATTGAATGCAATTAATTTAGATTGCTTAATTTAGGATTTGGGATTTACAAAAGAAGAGCCAATTTAAATTTGAAATTCAAATAAAATTCATTTAGTAACTTTCCAAAAATAGAATGATAAATTAGGAAAGAATTCAAATTTCAAATTAGTGGAATTTAAAAATTTGAAAACCGCCCAAAATTAAATCACCCAAATTAAGTTTGAATTACATCGTGAATGAGATTCAATACTTTCCTAAAATAGCTTTCTAATTTAGGAAACTATTTGAAATTCAAAATTCGAATTTCAAAGGATAAAAATAATTTCCTAAATTATTTGAACTCTTTAGGCAAGCATTAAGGTGACATTGACTCCTCATTCATGGAGACAAACAAGAGTGGCCGACGGTGGAAGAGCTAATGGGGGAAGGTGGTCGGCGGCCAAGAGGGTGGGATCGGGTGAAGGTGGCCGGCGGCTATGGAGAAAAATTTGTGGAGCTAGGTATGGAGGTTTGGCCGTGAGGTAAAGTGGGGAGGAAGAATATGAAAACGACGACGGGGAGAGATAAGGAGGAAGAAATCAAAACAACGATAACGAAAGATAGAAGACAAAACGAAAGAGAGAAATAAGAATGATAGAAACCGCAAGTCTTGGACTCTTCCGAAGACTGACGGGTGGAGGTGGCCGAGGTTATGGGTAGGATTTTAGTGGAGCTTGTTGTGGGGGAAGAGTGGGGAAATTTGGTGAATGAATTGGATGTGACGAAGAAGAAAAAGGAGGGTGGTGAGTGACGAAAATACAAAGAGAAAACCACGAACTGGCCGTCTCCAAGGTTGGTGGGTGATTCGTTTGCCCTTCTCCAAGGAACTTCACGTCATGAGCCCGGACTAATCCTGCGGCTGGTGAAACTCTCGATTTCTCTCATAGAAATCTCACTCTCGTCCTCTCTCAAGAAGAACGCAAGTGTGGAAAACACAAAATTTTCATATCAAATTAACCATCTTATTACAATAGCTTAAGGCCCCTATATATAGGCCATAACATGAGAAAATAAAAAATACAAAAAATGTCTCTTGGGCCATAACACTCAAATAAACTAACCTAGGGGTAAAACAGGAAATAACATAAAATAAAAGCTAAAATTCATAAAATAACTCTTAAATGACAATTTAAATTATAGCCGTCGATTTACGACGCCTCCTGTGATAGATGCGCCAAATCTTCGTGCCGATGTCCGCATCATCAAGACATTCAAGCCAAAAACGTGAGGATTGGCTCAAATTCATTAAATATATCTGTCAATAAGATTTACGTCTTCGCATAGTACAAGCACAAATTAGCCGGTTCATGCTTGCAGCAGAAAGCCCAAGAAATGCTAAATTTGAAACTTTAGAAAACTACTTTGCTTTCTTTTGGTCAAACACTACAAAAGAATACACGTGGCAACAACTATATGTCAATCAATAATGCAATTAAGAAGACACCGTGGAATCCAGATATGGAAATTCCAGTTTAATTAACAAAAAATTGAAACCATATATGAATCAAAATCAAGTTGATCCTCTTTATTACTAATTGGCTCCATATTCAAGTTGCCAATATTATATTATTTATTGTAAAGAGTAACCAGAATGAATCAGTCGTGCTGTTTTCTAAATTGTGCATAAAAGAAACCAAAACCTTCCTCAAAGTTAAATAAAAGGTTCTTCTGGTCCATTACTAAGCATCTAGCCAACAAGACCAAAAATCACAGAACAATTCTCTAACTTTTCTTGTTTCACACAGTACTGAGCTTAGGTGGCAAGAAAGAAAATTATCAAGAAGCAATGAACTAGGAGAAGATCAAAACAAGAAAAAGCCATTCAGAACTAATCAAAGATGACAAACCATTTGGGTACATAGACCAATCACATTCAAAAACATTCACAATGTAAAATGATCTTCATAATGATACAACACAACAATCGCTACATCATAGAAGCACCAAAAATGTCACATTGCAGCACAATGCAGCAATCACACCAAACTACCAAACCAAGCCATAATTACACTCTAAAAACAGATCCATGAAAGCTATCATCATGAATTTTATGCACTACCCAACACAAAGTATTCAACAAAGTATATAATTTTACTGAACCCACTCCCATGCTGTCATTTACAAAGATAGATTATTGACTGTGTTCAACAAGACAATGAGGAAAAGCATTTGATGCTGCAAAGCATATGAAAGTCAAGGAACATACTCTCCAAGGTTACCACTGAAAACACCAGATTCCCTCAACTTCATTTCATCTTCACACAGCTCATCAACTTTGTGTTTCTCTCTATAGCGCTTGTAAAATTCCTGCAGACGAGCAATATCCTGGCTCCGATCAATAGCACCACCCTCTCGCTTAGCAAGTTTTTGCTGAAATTTATTTGAAACAAAAAATATAAATATATAATTAGTCTGGTTTAGATTCTAAGAAGAAATTGAGAATATTCAGTGAACTACACAATTCTTGATACATTAAATAAAATAAAAAACCTGATATACACAGTTCTCAAAATTTGACAATTAAGCAAGATATACCTTTATAACTGACATTAAACCAGTCTTGAACTGCAAAACACCTCGGCCTTCACTATTAGGGTCCAAATTTTGGGCCAGTGAGTAAGCATGTTCACATACTGCATGACAATAAAAACAGAAGCACAAAGTCAATATCCACTGTAAAATGAGTGACAAACTTCAAAAGGCTTACTAGTGGTAATTCCAACCACCCGCCATTCTTTGAGATATGTTCCACACTCACAAAATAGTATGACATAGATTTCATGCATAGAAGTGTTAGTAGATTATTGCTTCTTTTAGCAGAATCAGGCTATGTTACTTCGATTAAGCTCAAAAAATGAAGAATAAACAGACCGACATATGCTATGCTCAGAAAAATAGCCAGACTCAGTTAATTGTTGCATGAAGTGCCACAATTGATCATGAAATCCACTAAGAAAGATTATATCATATTCTGTAGACCCAACAAGCAGGGATAACTGGAAAGACTATTAGGAAGGCATGGGTCTACCTGATGGGGACATCAAAGCATGGAAGGTTTATCAGAGGCGTGGCCGCTGATCTACGGCCACGATCGAGTCATTGTATTTTTTATTTATTTATGTTGTCATTGTATTTTCTTATTTATGTATTTTCCTATTTTCAATGTCGTTGTATTTGTTTTATGAGATTTCCAGTTGTACCCTTTTAGTAAGGGATGTCGTATGTAAGCCCCGAGGGCATTTCCGTCTTTTATTTCTTGAGTCTCATGTACTAGGCTATTTATAGCCCCTTGTTTTATTTTTCAAGTAATGAACGATTGATTGAAATTTCTTCCTTGCATCAGTTCTTGTGAGAGCTTGAGAGTTTGAGAGATGAATCCCTAGAAGAGGTAAGATCGGATCACTCACCAACCTTGGAGACGGCCGGGTTCGTGGTTCTCTTTTATCTTTTGCCTTTCCCCTTCCACCAACACCACCAGACATCAATACATCCAAACTCTCCTCCTTCTCCAAGCCATCATCTCCATCCACCCGAGCTCCACACATATTCCCCCCCCCCCCCCCCCCCCCCCCCCCCACACACACACACACACACACACACACCAACTAGCCGCCGGCCACCTTACCCGATCCCCACTCAACCCACGGCTCAACCACCCCACCTGCCAGATTCCACCCAACCTGTGCTCCCCTCTCTTCCCATCCAAGCCTTGTTTCCTAATTTAGATTGAGTCGAATTTGGATATATTTGAAATTCAAATTCCATTGATTTGAAATTCAAAATCTTTCTTAATTCATCAAATCTATTTTAGGAAAGTTCTTAAATTAAGTCCATTTGAATCACAAATTCAAATTGGATTTATTTAAACACTTTCCTAATTCCTAAAAGCCTTAATTAAGTAACCTAAATCATCTCCCCAATCTCCTCCCTCATCATCAAGCCGCCGGCCCCCCTACAATAAATCCTAAGGATTTATTTCCTAAACCCCTACACTCACTTGGAAAGTACTCAAAACCCATCCCCTTAACCTGGCCGAATTTCCCATTGATGCATTCACCTCTTAAAACTTACCAAAGCTCATTATTCTATTTTGGGAATTAAATCTCTCCCCTTATTCCCCTGCTGGCCGAAATCTCCCAAGGCCCTCACGTTGAATTCCTCCACTAGAACTTCTCCAAACTCCATACAACATTGAGCCCTCTTCCTCCCAAGACTGCAGCAAGAAATTTCAGCCATTGCCTTGCCTCCTCAGCCCTTGGAAGACCTATAATTGTTGTTTTGGAAGATTGAATTGTTGTCCACTAGTTTCCTTCAGCCCAAACTGCCAACCAGCACCTCCTAGAGCCAAAACGGTGACTTCTTGCATGGATGGCTGACCCAAAAACGGAGTACGGACTTGAATACAACGAGGAAGGCTTCATACGCATTCTCCAGTCAACTTTCTTTGATGTTAATCCGAGGATCGACCACACCATTGAAGATTACATAGAGCGTATTTTAGACACTTTGGTGGAAGCAATTAAAGAACAACTTGAAGGCGTTGAGTGGAGGATCACCACCGATCCTTGACAAAAGGTTCTACTTTCCCCTTTCAACATTTTTCTTGAGTCTAACTTTATCTTGTGTTTGATTGTAATCACGAAGGACGCTTCCTCCTGCTTCTGCTAAGCTTAGTAAACGTTGGGTTTTGAGTGTACTTCTTTGTTCACTAATTCTCATTGTTAGATTAGGGATTCTTCTTGAAACTACTATTCTGGCATAACGTTGTTTACTAATTTATTTTGAAAGTTTCAAATCTCTGGTTATGTGATTTAGCATAAGCGGACATGACCCCTTTCTTGTTTTAATTCGTTGTTTTAAATGCTAATAGTTTCTTCATTGTTGTTCTAATCAAAAGTTGTGCAAATTCTAAACAAAATCATAGCATCCTCACGTAGTCCTACAACACTACCGCTATCAAATATCAACTAACTTCAGGATC
>CM028354.1:30112215-30322256 GCA_016618105.1 Dendrobium huoshanense | reverse complement strand
CAAACTTCTGAAGTGAAGAAGAAGTCCCTAGGAACCAAATAGGCGACAACGAATTGGGATTATGAAATTAAAATTGAAGTTCATAAATTCGAAGGTAAACTTCAACCCGACCAATTCATCGAATGGGTAGAAAAAATGGATTAATTTTTTTAGTGGAAAGAAATACCGAATAACAGGAAAGTTAAATTTGCAAGCTTAAAACTCACTGGGCGTGCACTAACATGGTGGAAGAATTTACAAAAAAAATAGACTAAGACGAGGGAAAGAAAAAATTCAAAACTGGGAAAGAATGAAAGAGAAAATGAGAGAAAAATTCTTGCAATGAGATCATGCACGAACAATCTTTCAAGAATTTAATAACTTGCGACAAGGTAATCAATCTGTTGAATAATACACTGAAATGTTTTAAAAACTCCAATCAAGAAATGACTAGATGAATCCGAAAAAAGAACTGTCTCAAGGTATATCAACGATCTAAAATGGACAATCCAAGATCAACTGAATTTGCACCATGTAATTAAATTGACGAGGCTTATCGTATGCCATTGAAAATTGAAAAGCAAAATCAAAGGGGTCACAACAAAATAACTAAAACATATAAGCAACGACAGGCTAGAGGGGTTAAAACTCAATCTTCTCAAACTTCTGTGGGAACATCGAGTGTGAAAATTAAATCTTTTGAAACTAAAAATGTGGATAAAGGAAAGAGAATAATGAGGCCTAAACCTCCTGAACAACTAAGACTAATTGGAACATGTTATAAATGTGGGCTTTATGGTCATCTCTCTACGACTTGAGAAAAAACCCAACCAAGAAACAAAATATTGAAAATGATAAAGAGATAGAAGAAGAGGAAGAACAACAAATGAACCTGAAAATGAAATTGATTAGAGAAAGTTGATGTTAGGGCGATGAAGGTGAACAACTATTAATAATCCGAAGAGTTTTAACAACAAAAATTGAAAATGGGGATAGGTGGCTTAGGAGAAACATTTTTAAAATCACTTGCACGGTTGAAGGAAAAATTTGTTCACTAATGATCGATAGTGGAAGTTCGGGCAATTTTGCTTCACAGCTAATGGTTGATAAGCTTAAATTGAAATCCAAACCACTTGTCAAACCTTATAAGATCTTTTGTTTCAAGGAAGGGAGTAAGGTTCCGATAACAAAACAATGTTACTGTTAACTTGACAATTGAAAATTCTTTCAAAGATCAAGTTGTTTGCGATGTCGTTCCTCTTGAAGTCTACCATATCTTATAAGGTCGTCCTTCATAATTTAGTCACAAAATCATTCACAACGAGGAAAAGAAACACCTATACTTTGATTAAAAACAATTAAAAATTCACTCTTTATCCTCAAAAACATGTGCCTGATCTGTCTGCCAAAAATACCAAAGTTGCCAAAATAAACACTCATGAACTGCTTCTAAACACAAATGATTTGAAACAATCTGAGGTATCTTACTTGGTATTAGGGAAATAATCTGATTTAACTCCTCAAATTCCTAAAGAAATTCAACCTTTAATTGATGAGTTTTCTGATAAAACACCTGAAGATTTGCCAATAGGTTTGCCACCAATGAGAGACATTCAGCATCATATTGATTTAATACCTATAGCCACTTTGCCTAATATTCCCTATTACAAGATGAGTCCAACTGAACATAATGAACTTTTTAAGCAAGTGACTCAACTATTAGAGAAGGGTTTGATTAAGGAAAGCTTAAGTCCATGTGTGGTGTCTGCTTTACTAACTCATAAAACAGATGAAATGTGGAGGATGTGTGTGGAGAGTCGAGCTATAAATAAAATTATCATCAAGTATTAAATTTCTTATTCCTAGGCTGGATGGCATGTTGGGCATGTTAAACGGTGCTAAATTTTTTTCCAAGATTGATTTGAGAAGTGGGTATCATCAAATTAGAATGAGACCTGGAGATGAATGAAAAACTGCTTTCAAAACTAAGGAATGATTGTACGAATTGCTTGTTATGCCTTTTGGGCTTTCTAATGCTCCGAGCACTTTTATGAGAAATATCAAATATGAATCATGTTTTGAGACCTTATATTGAAAAAATTATTGTGGTGTATTTCAATGATATTCTGACTTATAGCATTCACCCTTCTGAGCATTTTAATCATGTGAGGTAAATTCTGCAAACGCTAAGAAAGCAAAAGTTGTACATCAATCTTAAAAAATGTTCTTTCATAATTTCAAGTTTAACATTTTGGGATATATTATGTCCGCTAAGGGAATTAAGGTTGATTCTGTGAAAATAGAGGCAATTCAAAACTGGCCTACTCCTAAAAACATAAGCGAGGTGAGGGCTTTCATAGCTTAGCTTCTTTCTATCGAAGGTTTATTAAAAACTTCAATTCTCTGATTGCTCCTATCACTAATTATTTGAAAAAGGAAATATTTAAGTAGACATCTCAAGCTGAACAAACATTTGAAATCATTAAGGCAAAAAATGAGTCAAGCTCCCATCCTTAGCTTGCAAAATTTTGAAAAAAGTTATTAAAGTTGATTGTGATGCTTCTCATGTTGGTATTAGTGTTGTGCTTAGCGAGGAAGGAAAACCTATTACTTACTTTAGTGAAAAGTTGAATGATGCTCGATCCAAATATTCTACTTATGACTTTGAATTTTATGTTATTGTTCAAGCTTTGAAATTATGGAGATGTTACTTAATTCAAAGGGAATTTATTTTAAACACTGACCACGAAGCTTTACGATTTTTGGGCTCTCAAAAAAATCTGAACAAAAGACATGTCAAATGGGTCTCTTTTTTGCAAGAATACTCTTTTCACATTAAACATAAAACTGGTGTGCTAAACAAAGTAGCTTATGCTTTAAGTAGAAAGTCTCATTTGTTGGTAATTGTTTACCCAACTATAACTTCTTTCGATTTTTTAAAAGACACTTATGCGAATGATCCTGATTTTAAGAGTATTTGGGAATCTTATCTTACTTATGGAACTGATCATTCTGCTCAATTTGTTATTCAACAAGGATTTTTGTTTAGGGGTTCTAGACTTTGCATTACAAAAAATTCTTTAAGAGAGCAATTTGTGCAAGAACTTCACAGTGGGGGTTTGGGTGGACATTTTGGGCAAGGGAAAATTATTGCCTTCGTAGAAGAAAAATATTTCTAACCTCATATGAGAAAGCAAATTGCTAAGCTGGTAAAACAATGTAAAATATGTCTAGCTTTTAAGGGAACTTCTCAAAACATTGGTTTGTATACTCCTCTTTCTATTCCAAATAAATCTTAGGAGGATATCTCTATGGATTTTGTTTTGGGGTTGTCTGTTACTGCAAAAAAATATGATTCTGTTTTTGTTGTCGTGGACCGATTTAGCAAAATAGCATACTTTATTCCATGCAAAAAAACTTCTGATGCTTCAAATATTGTTGACTTATTTTTTAAATAAATTATTCTTCTTCATGGTATTCCTCGCACATTTACTTCTGATAGAGATACCAGATTTTTGAATCATTTTTTGAGAACACTTTAGGCAAAATTAGGAACTACTCTTCAGTTTAGTAGTGCATATCATCCACAAGCCGATGGGCAAACTGAAGTTGTCAATCAAAGCTTAGGAAATTTACTGAGATATCTTGCTGGTGAAAAACCATCCCAATGGGATTTAATATTGCTCCAAGCTGAGTTTGCATACAATAATTTTGTTAATCCCTCCACTGGTAAAACTCCATTTGAGATTATTTATGGTCAGCCTATACCTCACATTTTAGATAGAAATTGTTTGTCATTGCCTAATAAAGTTAGTGCTGAAGCTTCTGAAGAAAACTGATAAATAACAAGGGATTTCTACACAATGTTATGTCACATTATTATTAAATGAACAGCTAGCAAGCATTTCTCAAACAATAGTACAAACCTTGAAAACAATCACAAAACCACAAAAAAAGAAACAAACCTGAAATCCAAATACATATTGTAATAAATCAAGCATATCAGGTTTCCTGGCGGCTGGAATAAAAAAATCATCAGGAAGCTTTGGTAAGCCCCTATAGTACTTGTGTGATGACACTGCAGCTTTAACCTGAAGATAGGATCACTATAGAGATGCAATACAAAAACACAACATAATGAGGAAAATTAACAAAGGGAACAAATGGCTCGCCTCAGGAAAAGATGTGATGACATTTGTCAGAGATGGTGCATCCAAAGGAATGATATTATAAGGAACTACATCTTCTGACATTGCGGCATCTGCTTGCATGACTCGTTTCATCTGATAAAAAAGCAAACATATAAAGAATCACGTTAAGCATATGCAACATAAACTCTTGATAAAATCTTCAATAAAGGATATCCAAAAAACTAAAGAAGTAGGCAGCCATGCTGATTGTCTGGATAATTTGATTATTCACTAAACCACTTTCATTCAAGAAGAATACAAAACCTCTTCAGAGATTAATCTTTCAGCTTGGTCAGGAGATATCTCTCTCGTAAGATCTTCAACAACCGTTCCCAAAACCTTAAGTGTAGCAAATACTTTCTTCCTTTTTAAAGTTTTACGCTCCACCTGTTTAACAAGCTAAAAAGATTATAAGGAAAGAAAAAGAGAATAGAGAGATGTAGCCTATTCTACGCCAGCAATCCCAAAATAACAATTTAACTTCAAGCTTGATTATTAGCTCAGGATACCTCTTCCTAATAGAAGAACATGATTACTAGGCATTCTCCCGCAAAAAAAAAAAAGAATGGGTTTGATTTATGAAATTACAATCATGGAATTAGCCAGATCAGCAAACTCTAGGAACACTTAAACTGCTATCATATTAATAAAGCAAGTATGGACTGTAAAATAAGAGAATTTGTTTAGAAAATGATGTTGAACTAAATACATGGAAATTATGCACTGTCAAAATTACACGCCTTTTGAATTAGAGCAATAATAATTATGTTGGTCCCTAGTGATTTAAACAAGTATTAAAACACGAGAGATTATTGAAGCTTAGGCCAAACTACAAGTAAGCGTTAGATTCATGAATAATCAATTAAAATCAAGATTAGCATAGCATGGGGGATTTTCAAAGGAAATACCTGAATTAACAATAAGATTAGGCACTACTTGGATCCACTCACTCAAACTCTTGATGTAGGCTAAACGGAGATAGGTTGCACAACCTTTATGATGCCACATTAAAGGAAAGGCTTAGAAAAGCAAAAGACTTAAGAGGAGAAATTCACCTTTATCAAAATTTGGAGACAATCAGTCACTGAGCCGGAGAGAGTTGTTCATCGATAGCGGCGGCGAGGGAAAAGATGATCCTCTCAACGTATTCTTCTACAGTTTGACCGGTTTCCAGGTTGATGTAGAAGAACGGAGACTTGAGGATGTCCACTTGTCCTTGATCATTGTAAATAAATTCGTGATCAAGCTCTAGATCCGCCATACATGGGGAACAACGGATTTTAATGTACTAGCGCTTCTAGACAGCAAACGGCATCTTTCCGGAGGGCTGGACAGCAAGCGATGGATTTCCGGGCAGCAGAACAGCAAAGAAGGCTTGCTGAAATTCCTGGACAAAAAAGCAGGAATTTCAAAAAAGAGAGGAAAAAACGTAAAGGGAAGCTTGGGAGGTGGAGGCTATGGTTGTTAGGGGTTGGGGGTGATTGGAGAGTTTAATGGAGTAGATTAATTAGATAGGAGAGGGAGAGGGGTGGCTCATAATTAAGAGGGAGAGAGAGAGGAAGGGGGCCGACCAATCGAGAAAGGGGAGGGCCTGCATGAATTAAGTAAGATTGGAGGGGATTAGGGGCTTTGAATTGGAGTTAATGTTTGCTTTGATTAGAATCTTAAATTAAGAAAATGGATTTAAATCAATCCTATTTAAAATTCAAATATTGCATGATTGGGGGGCTTTCTGAAATTAACTTTTATAATTTAGGAAATAGATGCCACCATCAAATTTACTTAAATATGAATTTAAATATTTTCCAAGTTTTAAGATGTTAAATTAGGAAAGTGCTTAAAGTAAAGATCTTAGAAATTTGAATTCAAAGGAGTAGGGACCAAGGGGTGGCGGCCAGGGTGGATGGTGGGATCTTGATGGCCAGCGGCTAGGAGGGGAAGGTGAGGTGGTGGAGGGTTTTCGGCCAAGAGAGGGAGATGGGAGATGATGGACGGCGATTAGGGAGAAGAGAGGGGAGGGATGGGTGAAAGAGGAGGACCACGAACCCAGACGCTTCCTATGGTTGGTGGGTATTACGTCGCCCTCACCTTGGGACTTCACCAAGGTTCTCACAAGAACTCTCTAAACTCTCAATAGAGTACAAGTGCTGAAATTTTCTTAACAATCATCATTACCATCTCCAAAGAGAATGGGATATAAATAGCTAATGTATACTATGAAGAAATAAAAGACACAAATGCCCCTGATGTAACAAACAACTAATCCCTCAAGTGAGGATAGAAACGAAAAAAAAAACATAAATAATTCAAATACATATAATATCTCAAAAATAGATCGGTGCGATCGTGGTCGTAAATCGTCGGCTTAGTCTCTGGTAAACTCTCCAAGGTCGGATTCTCATCAAAAATAGTGTATCCAAGTAAACTTGGCAATTAGCAAATGCATTATAGTCAAGAGAAAACCAGAAACAAATTCCAAATTTACTAGATAAAAGAAGCTTGAGCTTCCACAAAACTTCCAACCACAACAACAATACAACATCAAGCCTTTATAACATGATGTGGGGTCAACTACATGAATCCTTTTTCTCCATTGTGCCTTGTTAAAAGTTAAATTCTCATTTAAATCTAATAAAGAAAGTTCACTTCTAATATAATCTAACCAAGTCTTTTTAGGTCTACATCTACCTTTCTTAACATAAGTCAAATCTAATATATCTACTTTCTTAGCCGGGTCATCGGAAGGCCGCCGATTTATGTGACCAAACAATCTAAGGCAACTCTCTATAATCTTATCTTCCTCTGGAGCTACTCCAACCTTTTCACGTATATGCCCATTTTGTATCTTGTCTCTAAGAGTAAAGCCACTCATCCACCTGAGCATCCTCATCTCCGCAACACCTAACTTAATATCATGCTTCTCTTTCAATGGCCAACATTTAGCACCATAAAGTATCGCAGGTCTAACCACCGTCCTATAGAATTTTCCTTTAAGTTAGAAGGGGGCTTTTCTGTCACACAACAAACTCAATGCATTCCTCTACTTCAACATTCAACTTTAATTCTACTAATAATATCTCTATCTATTTCACCATTACTCTAAACAATAGACTCAAGATATCTAAAATGAGTGCTCATATTAATGACTTGATCACCCAAAGTCACAATCACCCCACAAGAACTATTATTACTAAAATTATACTCCATATATTCAGTTTTAGATCTACTGAAACGAAAGTCTTTAGACTCTAAGGTTAACATCCATAATTCAAGTTTACCTTCAACTCCCTCTCTAGTCTTATCAACAAGAAGAATATCATCAGCAAAAAGTATACACCAGGGTACAGCCTCTTGCAAATGTCTAGTGAGAACAACCATTACTAAAGCAAAAAAATATGGGCTTAAGGCTAATCCTTAATGTAATCCAACTGAAATAAGAAAATACTTGGTCAAACCATCTTGTGTCTGAACACAAGTAACAGCTCCTGCATACAAATCCTTAATGACTTGAATATAAGCATTATTAACCCCTTTCTTCTCTGGAACTCTCCATACCACATCTCTTGGAACTTTATCATATGCTTTCACTAAATCAATAAATATCATATAAAGATCCTCCTTATTCTCTCTATACTTCTCCATCAAACCTCTCAATAAATGTATAGCTTCCATTATTGACCTACCCAGCATGAATCCAAATTGATTTTGTGAAACATTAGTATCACGCCACATCCTATGCTCCATAACTCTCTCCCATAATTTTAAAGTATGACACATCAACTTAATTCCTCTATAATTCGCACAATCTTGTGCATCACTTTTGTTCCTAAAAATATGATTCGACACACTCATTCTCCACTCATCTGGTGTCAACTTCCACAAAAGTTCTATCGAAAGAAAAATGATTTGCCACATGCAATCAGAGGACATATTTTTCCCTATAGGTTAGACAGCCCATAACCCAAAACTCAAGTGATGTAGAACGGGTAGGAGGCTTTGCTAAGGAAAGGATCTCCTCTCCAAAAAAAAAATCTGAATGCAAGCCTAGAGAGGCCTTGGGAAATTTCAGCCTTGATGGTGAAGAGTCTTGGCTAGAGAAATTTGTTGGAATCCTTACAGCAGCTTTAACAGCAAATCGCGGTCTTCCAAAGTGCTGGACAGCAACAAACTGCTGCGGGGATCTCTGGACAGCAGCTTTGAAAGCAGGGACAACAGTTTTGATCTTCCAAACAGCAGATGTGAGTCTAGCAATGGCTGGGTTTGCATGGGCAACGGCTGAAACTTCAAGCTACAGTTTTAGGAAGAAGAGGCTCAGATTTTGGAGTCTAAACCTGAGAGAAACTTCAGGTTTCTATGGTGAGAGGTAAGTGGAATTGAGAGGAATTCAAGCCTTGAGTCAAGCCAAGGATTGACGTGGTAGAGAGGGAGTTTAAGAGAGAAATAAGGAGGGAGGGGCAGCGGGATAGGCAGAAAAATATCTAGGGGATTTCTATTTCTAAATCATTGCATTGATTTAGGAAATAGAAAAAGGAAATAAGGTTTAGGAAAATCGGTTAAGAGCAACGTGGGGGATTTGGAAATAGTTTCCAAGGCAGTAAGGGGAGAATAGGAAATAAATAATAACTCAAGCCCATATGGGATGAGAGGGGCCAACGGCATCCATAGGGCTAGGAATGATTGAATGCAATTAATTTAGATTGCTTAATTTAGGATTTGGGATTTACAAAAGAAGAGCCAATTTAAATTTGAAATTCAAATAAAATTCATTTAGTAACTTTCCAAAAATAGAATGATAAATTAGGAAAGAATTCAAATTTCAAATTAGTGGAATTTAAAAATTTGAAAACCGCCCAAAATTAAATCACCCAAATTAAGTTTGAATTACATCGTGAATGAGATTCAATACTTTCCTAAAATAGCTTTCTAATTTAGGAAACTATTTGAAATTCAAAATTCGAATTTCAAAGGATAAAAATAATTTCCTAAATTATTTGAACTCTTTAGGCAAGCATTAAGGTGACATTGACTCCTCATTCATGGAGACAAACAAGAGTGGCCGACGGTGGAAGAGCTAATGGGGGAAGGTGGTCGGCGGCCAAGAGGGTGGGATCGGGTGAAGGTGGCCGGCGGCTATGGAGAAAATTTGTGGAGCTAGGTATGGAGGTTTGGCCGTGAGGTAAAGTGGGGAGGAAGAATATGAAAACGACGACGGGGAGAGATAAGGAGGAAGAAATCAAAACAACGATAACGAAAGATAGAAGACAAAACGAAAGAGAGAAATAAGAATGATAGAAACCGCAAGTCTTGGACTCTTCCGAAGACTGACGGGTGGAGGTGGCCGAGGTTATGGGTAGGATTTTAGTGGAGCTTGTTGTGGGGGAAGAGTGGGGAAATTTGGTGAATGAATTGGATGTGACGAAGAAGAAAAAGGAGGGTGGTGAGTGACGAAAATACAAAGAGAAAACCACGAACTGGCCGTCTCCAAGGTTGGTGGGTGATTCGTTTGCCCTTCTCCAAGGAACTTCACGTCATGAGCCCGGACTAATCCTGCGGCTGGTGAAACTCTCGATTTCTCTCATAGAAATCTCACTCTCGTCCTCTCTCAAGAAGAACGCAAGTGTGGAAAACACAAAATTTTCATATCAAATTAACCATCTTATTACAATAGCTTAAGGCCCCTATATATAGGCCATAACATGAGAAAATAAAAAATACAAAAAATGTCTCTTGGGCCATAACACTCAAATAAACTAACCTAGGGGTAAAACAGGAAATAACATAAAATAAAAGCTAAAATTCATAAAATAACTCTTAAATGACAATTTAAATTATAGCCGTCGATTTACGACGCCTCCTGTGATAGATGCGCCAAATCTTCGTGCCGATGTCCGCATCATCAAGACATTCAAGCCAAAAACGTGAGGATTGGCTCAAATTCATTAAATATATCTGTCAATAAGATTTACGTCTTCGCATAGTACAAGCACAAATTAGCCGGTTCATGCTTGCAGCAGAAAGCCCAAGAAATGCTAAATTTGAAACTTTAGAAAACTACTTTGCTTTCTTTTGGTCAAACACTACAAAAGAATACACGTGGCAACAACTATATGTCAATCAATAATGCAATTAAGAAGACACCGTGGAATCCAGATATGGAAATTCCAGTTTAATTAACAAAAAATTGAAACCATATATGAATCAAAATCAAGTTGATCCTCTTTATTACTAATTGGCTCCATATTCAAGTTGCCAATATTATATTATTTATTGTAAAGAGTAACCAGAATGAATCAGTCGTGCTGTTTTCTAAATTGTGCATAAAAGAAACCAAAACCTTCCTCAAAGTTAAATAAAAGGTTCTTCTGGTCCATTACTAAGCATCTAGCCAACAAGACCAAAAATCACAGAACAATTCTCTAACTTTTCTTGTTTCACACAGTACTGAGCTTAGGTGGCAAGAAAGAAAATTATCAAGAAGCAATGAACTAGGAGAAGATCAAAACAAGAAAAAGCCATTCAGAACTAATCAAAGATGACAAACCATTTGGGTACATAGACCAATCACATTCAAAAACATTCACAATGTAAAATGATCTTCATAATGATACAACACAACAATCGCTACATCATAGAAGCACCAAAAATGTCACATTGCAGCACAATGCAGCAATCACACCAAACTACCAAACCAAGCCATAATTACACTCTAAAAACAGATCCATGAAAGCTATCATCATGAATTTTATGCACTACCCAACACAAAGTATTCAACAAAGTATATAATTTTACTGAACCCACTCCCATGCTGTCATTTACAAAGATAGATTATTGACTGTGTTCAACAAGACAATGAGGAAAAGCATTTGATGCTGCAAAGCATATGAAAGTCAAGGAACATACTCTCCAAGGTTACCACTGAAAACACCAGATTCCCTCAACTTCATTTCATCTTCACACAGCTCATCAACTTTGTGTTTCTCTCTATAGCGCTTGTAAAATTCCTGCAGACGAGCAATATCCTGGCTCCGATCAATAGCACCACCCTCTCGCTTAGCAAGTTTTTGCTGAAATTTATTTGAAACAAAAAATATAAATATATAATTAGTCTGGTTTAGATTCTAAGAAGAAATTGAGAATATTCAGTGAACTACACAATTCTTGATACATTAAATAAAATAAAAAACCTGATATACACAGTTCTCAAAATTTGACAATTAAGCAAGATATACCTTTATAACTGACATTAAACCAGTCTTGAACTGCAAAACACCTCGGCCTTCACTATTAGGGTCCAAATTTTGGGCCAGTGAGTAAGCATGTTCACATACTGCATGACAATAAAAACAGAAGCACAAAGTCAATATCCACTGTAAAATGAGTGACAAACTTCAAAAGGCTTACTAGTGGTAATTCCAACCACCCGCCATTCTTTGAGATATGTTCCACACTCACAAAATAGTATGACATAGATTTCATGCATAGAAGTGTTAGTAGATTATTGCTTCTTTTAGCAGAATCAGGCTATGTTACTTCGATTAAGCTCAAAAAATGAAGAATAAACAGACCGACATATGCTATGCTCAGAAAAATAGCCAGACTCAGTTAATTGTTGCATGAAGTGCCACAATTGATCATGAAGTCCACTAAGAAAGATTATATCATATTCTGTAGACCCAACAAGCAGGGATAACTGGAAAGACTATTAGGAAGGCATGGGTCTACCTGATGGGGACATCAAAGCATGGAAGGTTTATCAGAGGCGTGGCCGCTGATCTACGGCCACGATCGAGTCATTGTATTTTTTATTTATTTATGTTGTCATTGTATTTTCTTATTTATGTATTTTCCTATTTTCAATGTCGTTGTATTTGTTTTATGAGATTTCCAGTTGTACCCTTTTAGTAAGGGATGTCGTATGTAAGTCCCGAGGGCATTTTCGTCTTTTATTTCTTGAGTCTCATGTACTAGGCTATTTATAGCCCCTTCTTTAATTTTTCAAGTAATGAACGATTGATTGAAATTTCTTCCTTGCATGAGTTCTTGTGAGAGCTTGAGAGTTTGAGAGATGAATCCCTAGAAGAGGTAAGATCGGATCACTCACCAACCTTGGAGACGGCCGGGTTCGTGGTTCTCTTTTATCTTTTGCCTTTCCCCTTCCACCAACACCACCAGACATCAATACATCCAAACTCTCCTCCTTCTCCAAGCCATCATCTCCATCCACCCGAGCTCCACACATATTCCCCCCCCCCCCCCCCCCCCCCCCCCCCACACACACACACACACACACACACACCAACTAGCCGCCGGCCACCTTACCCGATCCCCACTCAACCCACGGCTCAACCACCCCACCTGCCAGATTCCACCCAACCTGTGCTCCCCTCTCTTCCCATCCAAGCCTTGTTTCCTAATTTAGATTGAGTCGAATTTGGATATATTTGAAATTCAAATTCCATTGATTTGAAATTCAAAATCTTTCTTAATTCATCAAATCTATTTTAGGAAAGTTCTTAAATTAAGTCCATTTGAATC
This sequence comes from Dendrobium huoshanense, assembly GCA_016618105.1. Classification (NCBI taxonomy): domain Eukaryota; kingdom Viridiplantae; phylum Streptophyta; class Magnoliopsida; order Asparagales; family Orchidaceae; genus Dendrobium; species Dendrobium huoshanense. The sequence continues at coordinate 30,309,552 of CM028354.1, read as the reverse complement.
ACAAATTCAAATTGGATTTATTTAAACACTTTCCTAATTCCTAAAAGCCTTAATTAAGTAACCTAAATCATCTCCCCAATCTCCTCCCTCATCATCAAGCCGCCGGCCCCCCTACAATAAATCCTAAGGATTTATTTCCTAAACCCCTACACTCACTTGGAAAGTACTCAAAACCCATCCCCTTAACCTGGCCGAATTTCCCATTGATGCATTCACCTCTTAAAACTTACCAAAGCTCATTATTCTATTTTGGGAATTAAATCTCTCCCCTTATTCCCCTGCTGGCCGAAATCTCCCAAGGCCCTCACGTTGAATTCCTCCACTAGAACTTCTCCAAACTCCATACAACATTGAGCCCTCTTCCTCCCAAGACTGCAGCAAGAAATTTCAGCCATTGCCTTGCCTCCTCAGCCCTTGGAAGACCTATAATTGTTGTTTTGGAAGATTGAATTGTTGTCCACTAGTTTCCTTCAGCCCAAACTGCCAACCAGCACCTCCTAGAGCCAAAACGGTGACTTCTTGCATGGATGGCTGACCCAAAAACGGAGTACGGACTTGAATACAACGAGGAAGGCTTCATACGCATTCTCCAGTCAACTTTCTTTGATGTTAATCCGAGGATCGACCACACCATTGAAGATTACATAGAGCGTATTTTAGACACTTTGGTGGAAGCAATTAAAGAACAACTTGAAGGCGTTGAGTGGAGGATCACCACCGATCCTTGACAAAAGGTTCTACTTTCCCCTTTCAACATTTTTCTTGAGTCTAACTTTATCTTGTGTTTGATTGTAATCACGAAGGACGCTTCCTCCTGCTTCTGCTAAGCTTAGTAAACGTTGGGTTTTGAGTGTACTTCTTTGTTCACTAATTCTCATTGTTAGATTAGGGATTCTTCTTGAAACTACTATTCTGGCATAACGTTGTTTACTAATTTATTTTGAAAGTTTCAAATCTCTGGTTATGTGATTTAGCATAAGCGGACATGACCCCTTTCTTGTTTTAATTCGTTGTTTTAAATGCTAATAGTTTCTTCATTGTTGTTCTAATCAAAAGTTGTGCAAATTCTAAACAAAATCATAGCATCCTCACGTAGTCCTACAACACTACCGCTATCAAATATCAACTAACTTCAGGATCTATTATGTCCTTTTTTATTATTATTATTCTCACTTGCACTCTCAACTGCTCCTTTAAGTTGGAAAGCAACAACCATTGGTCAGCCAATTGATAGAGGCAATATTGGTTGAACGCATAGATTGCTTGCTATGTCCCACCTCTTTGTACTAATTTACTCCCAAATCCAGCTATCATGCTAGCTTCATCACATTTATCAGGGTTTGGTGCCTGTATAACTAATCAAAAATGCCTAAGAAAAGCTAGATCATATAGATCATAAGGGGCATACAAAAAACACAAAACATGTTAATACTTTAGGAATATGTGCCAAGTAAGATGCCTCTAGTACATCAATCAACATTCATCGTAGCTCACCACCGGAAGCCACCATGTCCATAATTGGCATAGGGACTACAAGTAGCTTTTAGGCAATTGTCGTGGACTTTTCAAAGTAACATCCAGCTTTCCAAGCTGATTAAACATAACCAAGTTACCACCTAAATACATGTAAATTTTGCACAAATTTTCTGCAATCAAAATTATAAATCTATTAAGACCCTTCCAACAAACTGGAGCCACATCAAATCAATTTTTTTTCCAGTTTGGTACCACCTCTACAATTTTTTTTTCCAACGCTGTTACAAAACTGGCAGCTTCACATCCTTCCCCTCTACAGCCAAACAACCAAACAACAGCCAAAACAGTCGTCCTAAAACTTCCTCAGTTAGCCCAACTTTAACTTATCCATCTTCATGCATTTTGTAAAACCACAGGTTCCACTAAATTCTAAGACTTTCAACTTGAATTCAAACAACAAGGGTACTTAACAGATGCCTAACATCTTTCCACTCGTGCTCAATAATACGTAACGATCTTACCCTAATCAGACAAAAGTGGCAGGAAAATAAGAAGAAACAAGTAAGAGTTTGAAGCTCACATATTCTGGAGACATTGGCGTCCTCCTCTAGTATCTCATCAGCAGCTCTAAGTATCTCATCGATATGCAAGTTGTTTGCCAGAGAAGAAGGAACATTTCCTGCAATGCCGCTGACAGGCTGCCCATGTGCTCCCGCCCCAAGCCTTTCCCTCCTCAGAGCGGCTCGTACCAGCCGCTCCCAGTTCGCCTCCGTTCCCATTGCCTTCACCCAAAATTACGGGGATGGTCAAAAAGAATCCCACCAACAAAATTCAAAAACAGACACGAAAATAGTAACCGGGGCTCATCGAACCCTAGAAGCAGAAATCAAATGAGAACGATAAACCAAACGGAGAGGAACTCGATGAAAACAAATGAAGTGGGTCGAGAAGGAAACTCTTACAACGGGAGGCAGGGGTCAATACCCTCTCTTCCCTCGCCTTTGAACAGGACGAGATGACTTCGAGCTTAAGGTTTTTCGCCAGAGCAGATGATGCGGGGAAATGAAATTGACTGGCTTTGTCTCTATCGGGTTGCTTAAATACTGCAAATGAATAGGAATGGAGGATCCGAAATCCAACTCGTAATCCTTACGATGCCGCGTTGCTCGCATCCGGCATCCCGCGGACCCTCGCTGTTTGCTTGAATGTATTAGATTAAATTAAAAGTATTTATTGGGGGCTTTGGAAATCTTCTCATGCAATTTTTTTTTTCCAAACCATATCATCCAAGTAAAATTGAATCTGGATCAAGTTAAATTAATTCATCCTTAAGTCTTTAGGGTTTAGGGAGTCGATATTTCATGATGAGCTCGATCTGACAGCAACTTAATTCAATTAATCAAAGACAAGTTGCATGGAGTCGATAAAAGTTGTCAAATCGAATTGAACTCGAGTCCAGTCAAATTGACCTGATGATATTCAATTTTGACCTAATGAGATTCAATTGCATTTTTTAACTGAATTAATTTTGGTCGAATTGAGTTTGACTAGATCCAAATTAAAGGGTCGATGAGATTGTTGAAGGCAATCCCACCGCTTTGCCTAGAGTCACCAAGGATCTAAGGGTTTAGTGGCCTCTTATGTTTGGTGAGCACTAAGTCAATGGAAGTCCACCAATAGGAGATCGGAGACCCTACAAATATTTTCTACACTATGATAGAAAAACTTTATTGCTTGGAGGAGATGATGGAATGCTTTGACCTTGTAAAAAATGAGATCAATAGTTAGTCGTCTGCCATCAAGGTATTATACAAAAAGATATTCGTAAAGGTCAAGCAAACTTGTTACAAGCTTTTAATTCATTGAAAAGTCATATTAAAGAATTCAATCAAAATAACCTGGCTTCTATCCAACGATATTGAAGGATTTAGGCTTTATTTGGGACAGTTGTAGTCCATTGTTTTTTCTTTGCTTTCAAGATATTTATGTACTTAATAGCAGCTTTACAAAGCAGTGAGATAGTTGTCTCGAAACGAACCTGGTACTTCGGAAATGAAAGGCTTCATTTTGGACAATTTTAAGATTAAATGGCATAGCATTTTGGAAAATCACCAAAATTAATCTAAAAGACTAAATGCTATGAAAACTTTTTTATTTATTTTTTATTTTCAATTTTTAAATTTTTTAAATGCTTTGAAAACTTAAACATAGGTTCCTTTGATAATTAGGGTCAAAGGAAAATTTTGCTTGAGTTATAAGACTTTGTTTAGAATTTTTAGTAAATCATTACATATCTAGGTCTAGAGAACATAAAAAAATCTTGGACGATTCAAATTCAAATGAATTGAAGTTATTAATGAGTTATAGATTTAAATTCATAGGGTTTTAAGATCATTTTTTAGATTTATAGTAAACTCGAGTTCTAGGCTAGTTTAGGTTACTCTTAGACATAAGGAACTTCAATAACTTACTAATAATTCATAAAAAATAATAATAATAAAATAAATTGAAACAAAGCCCAAACACATGAGAAAAATAATATTTCACATCATATTAAGACTTACAAAACATGCCCTTAATTTTAGGAGAGAAACCCTAAATATGGGAGCTTTAATTTAATATATGTATTTTTAACTCTACTATGGTTTTTCATGCCCTAGCCGCTCTCCTCCTCCACAGCCTCCTCGTCATCTCTGGCGCTTGAATCGACTTCAGGGAAGTCCCCTTTCCCTAGGTGTTTTTATGTTGTGTTTTGATTATATTCTCGCAAGATTTTTTCTCATTCGGCTGGCTTTTTCAGTTAATGGTGATTAACCGTTTGAATGATCACAATTTTTTTGAATGGAAAACCCTCTACTCATCCTTTTATATATGATTTATCTAGTGCTTCTTCATCTTCGAGCTTCCCTGACATCAAAATAAAAAAAAATTGAAACAAAATTCAAACCCATGAGAAAAAAAAAATCACACCATATTAAGTCTTACAAAACATGCTCTTAATTTTATGAGAGAAAATGGGAGAGAAAATTTTTGAGATGTTTGAACATGTTTGGTCGCTCATAATTTAAACCCTAATTATGGGAGCTTATATATATATATATATATATATATTGCGCAATTTTGTTCAAAACCGCCTCATAGCCTACGCAATTAAGGTGCTTCATGAGGTGTACGCCTCAATAGTGCAATTGCGCAATTTAGGGTTTTTCTTGCCCTAGCAGCATCCTCCTCTATAGCCTCCTAGTCACCTCCAGCGCTTGAATCGGCTTTAGGGATGTCCCCTTTCCCTAGGTGTTTTTCTGTGGTATTTTGATTATATTCTTGCATGATTTTTTCTCATTCGACTGGTTTTTTTGGTTGATCATGATTAACCGTTTGAATGATCCTTTTTTTTAATGGGAAGTCCTCTACTCATTCTTTTAGATATGCTTTTTCTAGTACTTCTTCATCTTCGAGCTTCCCTGACTTCAAAATCACCTCTCACCATGGGTTGTCATCACTATGAATTTCAAAGGATGAAATTATTGCACTTGCTGCACCCCTTTGAGTTCGCTTTGGTTGGGGATGCAATCAAAAAAAATTTCTTCAACCTCAAGCTTATTGGTGATTTCTCTGTTATTGTACTCAACCCAAAGCATGTGTTTATTAAGCTCGTTAATGACTTGGATTAGTGTAGAACTTTTTTTCATCATTCTCAATTTGTGAACAATTATTTTATGAAATTCTTCAAATGAACTCCTACTTTTGGTATTGAAGTTGATAACATATCATTCTTATTTAGGTATCATTTCCCAACCATAGGCCTTACCTCTTTTCTCCCCGTACCATTCATTGTCTTGGTTATCTGTTTGGGCGGCCTCTAAAAATTGATAATGCTACTTCTACTGGCTCTCGGTCCTCTATCGCTTGTGTTATGGCTGAGTTAGATGTCACCAAATATTTTCCTGATAGCGTGTGTGCTGGCCACAAAAACTTGGGTTACATTCAATCTATAGTTATGGGTGATTTTCCTTCTTATTGTTCTTATTGCAAATCATTGGGCCACTTGAAATTTGATTGTAGCATTTTACGCCCTCATCTTATTAATACTCCCACTGTGAGCGTTAATGTGGGTGATAATGCTTCTAATGATGTGCATAAAATTGTGCGTGTCAATGTTTGTGTTTATTTATCAGTGCATGAAAATGTCGGTCCAGCTGATGTGGGCCATCTGGATAATGCACCTTTGCTTCATCCCTTGACTTTTGGTGATGTGGGGCATTCGATTAAGCCCAAATTGTTGGTTCTTCTTGCTGTTGTTCCTATTTTGGAGAATATTAATACTATTAATTCTATTTTGGTTTGAATTCATTTACTTATTTCTGTTGGTACATTGCTGGAATTCAATGTGCTTCTCCTTTTGTGGACTTGATGTGTTCTAGTCAAGAGGCTGGTGAGGGTATTAATAAGGCGGTTACTAACAATGTGACTCTTTTACCTAGTCGTGATCTGAAACTTGTTGTTTTAGTTGTTATCGTTGAGAAGGATTCTGTGGGAATTGTTTCTGGTCCTTATCATGATAATTTGAATGTGGTGAGCATTAGTTTGTGTGATGTTAACATGGTGGTGGTGAATGATTCTTCTATCGATTTAGTTATTGCTTCTTATTATTTACCCTTCGTTGGAACAGGCTTTATTGTCCATGTTAACGTGATGGGGATTTCTAACAAGGACTTAACAGAGTATTATAAAAGATGAAATGAGAGTTTTATGTGGCATATTGGTAAATATCACAATTTTGATTTTAAATATATATTTTAAATTATTTTAAGTGGTATTTATGTAAAATCACTTTTTTTAAAGTACAAATGTTCATTTAAAGATAATTGCAAAGGCACAAAACTCTTCTCAGTTCAAACTTCTACCTTCCAACACATAATATGTTCTATAAATTTTATGTTTGCTATATCATATTAACACCTCTTAAGAAAGGGCATCACTTGAGTTATAACCGACGACAAACACTAAAATGTTTTGGCTCTAAATAAATACTAAATTAACTATATTATTGTTGAATAGGTTATATTTGAGTCTCTTAAATATATTAAAAGGAGTAATGGTTTTACTGCTTAAAGATTTAGGTTTTATTTAGGACGAATTTTTTGTTCCTTCATAAAACAAATTTTTAGTACAAAAATTAAAACTTTTATACTAAAAAGTTGCTTTAAAAAGCAACAAAAAAGTTGTCCCAAACGAAGCTTTAATCACTGTTTTAGCAGTATTAAATATAAATAGCTGGTTATCACATAAGTCATAAGTGATAACCTATGGAAGTAAGAGTATATGACATAAAATACACACATCATAGAGCAACAAAATGTTAAGTAAACTGGACTTTGTTACATTTTTTCACTAATTCTAAGAGAATTTGATGCACTCTCCCTTCTACAAAAGTGTCAAGTAAAAATAAATTAATCATTAAATAAAAACAATTTGTACACAGTTTATAAGATCAATGCCATATCTTTTTTTACATATACAACAAAATTTTCATTTTTCATGGAAAAACTGCCCTCATAAAAATGCAACCAAAATTGTTCACCAAAATCATTGGTGATGTACATTTTGAAGGGCTATTGCCTTTACATGATCGGATCGCTACTTGAAATTGATCAAAGACTCACCACATCCCTCTTCACTAGCAAATTATTATGTGCGGAGCCAAACGCTATCTAGAGACCAACCATAATGCACCACGTCACTCCCGGTCGGTACAGCGGCTCGGTAAGCTGACGTGGTGCATTCTGGTTGGTCTCCGGACGATGAATTGCGTTCAGCGTCCGCACAGAATAATTTCTCCTCTTCACCATTATCTTTTGGGCTTCTGAAGCTCCAAATTCATCATCATAGGAACATGAGAAATCCATCCCAAAGGCAAAAAAGCTGCGAAAACCTGCAGAACTATACCCAAAGGCAAGCTTGAATAGTTCTCTGATGACACTCCTAACAAAGAAGCCAATCCAACTCCAAATACACCACTCACTATAGATGACAAACACATAGCTGAAGCAAAGAAGGCAAAGAGAGAACCCTCATAACCCAATGGGCAAAGCCTCGAGAAAAGGACTGTGAAAGGTAATGTCTTAAACTGAGCAAGAGATTCAGCCAGGGAAGAAATGCACAGCACATGCACTTCATTTGAAATACCCATTCTCACATTGATTTGCTTCACTAAAAGTAAATCAGAAATGAATGAAAGAGCATAAAGAACCTGAACCACAGATATGAGCTTCCTCATTGGGATGCTCTTCAAATGTTGGTTATATAAAAGTGTAGTACATAAGACAATAAGCTGACCCACCACTTTCGACAAGCCGATTACAGAGGAGTCAAGGTTCAGGCACTGGGTTTGGAAGCAAAAGAGAGATCCTGAAAGCAGTGGAACAACAGCATTGGAAGCTACAATCCAGAGAAGAGGGTATAGTATACTGGTCTGTGTAATCACAGCCATGAGGGCTGTAAATTGCTTGCTAAGGTTTTCTTTCAAGGAGTTCTGAGGGAGATGAGAGATTTCTTTTGTAGTCAAGGAAAGAACTAATTGAATGGTGAGTAGTATTGAAAAGGAGAAGAACATTGGGTTGACTTTGGGGAGTTTTAGAAGAAGGAAGCCACCTAAGAGATTGCCTAGGAGTCCTCCGGCTGCGACGGCCGTAAATGCGAAGGACTGAAGCTCACCTGGGCTGCGGGTTTTGCTGAATTCGGCGACAAGAGCATCACTGACGACTTCTGTGACAGATGCGCCTAGATTGCTAAGCAAGATGCAAGCCATTTGAGTTGGGAATCTTCCTGCGTGTGTAGGAACTAAGGCTAGTGTGCACCAGGAAAGAGCCTGCAAGAAGGCTACAAGATGCACAGAATTATTACAAGACAGACAGGTTATTTAGAAACACAACAAAATGTTAGAACATTTATTGCTGAGATAAATGAAATGTATAATTATATTACTAAAATATTATTTTAATGATTAGTTAATTTGGGGGGTTCCCATTTTAGGATAACTTTCTTAAGCTTTGTTTTTCAAATAATTATCACAATTATATTTAGCCATAACTTTTTACCACTCATTTTATATTTAGATATATTAGAGTATAATAGTTATGAAATATGTTTAATTTTTTCAACAGGAAAAAGTTTATAATATCCACAACAAGTAAAAAATCCAATTTCATAATAATATTTAGGCTTCGTTTGGGACGGGTTTCTTTCTGCTTCTTAAAACAGCTTTCTAATAAAAAGATAAAAATTTTATACTAAAAAATTATTTTAAGAAACAGTACGAAAGCCGTCCCAAATAAAGACTTATACAATAACTATCATAGATAAGCTGCATCAACCCCAAGCAAACCATTGGCCAAGTTTGGAATAACTCTCTATTGCACAAACCTTTGGAACTTAATTTATGCGTAACTGGATTTCATCATTCAGGTATATTAGGGATGGGTTTAACTGATTGTATGCTGCCTTATGCTTAACTATTGATTCATTATCTGAATTACAATGACACGATGACGTACAGTTCAACCTTTTCCTTCAAATTTCATACGGAGGGTAAGCCTAATGAGGAAGCTTCTTGCACTGAGGATAGAGTCAACTAGAGAGATATTTCATCAAGAAAGCCATCTAAGATAGTGGATTACTTGCAGGATAAAGCTAAGCAGAAAATTGACAAATGAGACTCAGCTCAAACCTCGATGGTTTCACGGCCATGTCAAAGCTACTTGAAATAGGATGAAACTGACACTAAGAAATCATTTCGAAAACACTACATGATGAGGACATCCGACCGTTGAAAGTTTATCAGAGAAGGAGCCGAAGATCTACGGCTACGATTGGACCACTTTATTTCTGAGCATTTATTTGTATGTGATTTTTATTATGTATTTTTTCATTTTTACCTTCACTTGAGGGGGCAGGCTTATGTGACCCCAGGGGACACTTCTGTCATTGGATATTTTATTGTAAGTCGTCTATTTATAGACCTCTCCTCCTCTTTGGAGAGGATGATGATTATGAAGAGAAAAAAAAATTCAGCACTTTCTTTCTAGGTGAGTTGTGATAGTTCTTGTGAGAGCTTGTACGAAGCCACTAGGTGAGGGCAAGGCACTACTCATCAGCCACATGAAGCATCCGAGCTCGCGGTTTATCTCCCCCGCCAACTCTCTTTCCCTTCTTTCCCCTAGCTGCCGGCCCAACTCCTCCCCCTAGCCGCCGGCCTTTCCAAAATTACCCCCTTGGCCGACTTTCACCCTAAACCGCCGGCCACCCTTTCCCTCCTAAATCATCGGCTACCCTTCCCCTCCTAACCACTGGCCATCCACATCTTTCCATTGCCTTCAAAATTTCAAACCAAGTAATCAATACTTTCCACCCTTAACGCAACGTAAATTTGGGAAGTCCTAAATTCATATTTTAATTCACTTAAATCTGAAACTTCTTTCTTAAAAAAAGGATGAGTTATGTTAGGAAAGTTTCCCCAATCATACTAATTTGAATTTTGAATAGAGATTTGCCTTAAATCCCCTGTCCTCAATTAACATCTTAAAATTGGCAACTCCTTTAAATCCTCTAATTAATCCCACCTCCCCTAGCCCTTGCCGCCCTGTCCCTTCTCTCCTTATTTTAGGGTCATTCAAATTCAATTTCCCCCAAATCACTCACCCCACTTAAAGCGGCCATTAAATCCTAATCAATCCCAAATTATTCTTAACTTCAATTGCATGCCACCTAGACAAGAAATTAATTCCATAATTTTGTTAATTGCTGGAATTAAATTCAGAATTTCCTAATTTTTGTCCATGCTTTATTCTAACCCCAAATCCGAAATTAAATCTCGCATTTCTCTCCCCCATTATGGCCGGCCACCTCCCCACCTTCCCCATGACCATTATTCTTCCTAACTTGTTCTTCCCTCAAGAAGGAGAACATAAATCCCCTCTCAGGGCTAGCTACACCTCCACCCGCCCCCCTCATCTACACCTAGTCCTCCACTTAATGATCCCACTAAGCAAGGAATATCAATCCCGTATTTCCCCCTACCCTTACATCATTCCCAAATCCGTAATCCATTATTGACTAAAAGGCTTGAATGATACAAGAGGCAACACCAAACAATCGGCCGGTTTCTAGCAATGTTAGAACAAGAACAAAAAATACGAGGATGGTAAACCTTATTTCTTATGTTATATCTTTGATTCCTCCTCAATCATGGCATCACGTCATCATGAAGATTTATCCGCATAGCCCACATTAAGAGTATGTGTGAGTGAATCTTTATAGTGATTATTCTAATCGTTAAATTAGGGATTCTCTATGAAAGCCTCACATTAACATGGTATGATTTAATTTGATTATTTTGTGATCCTAATGTTATCATGTAATTGATTGCCTGAGCTTAATCACTATCTTGTTGGTCTTAACCTTTAGTTTAAACATGTGAGAAGTTAATGAATTGGTAAAGTTCTACCCATAAGCGTGTAATTTCAAATTCACCAACATCACATATGCACATCATCCTACATCATTTGATATAAAAACATGGTTGCATTTAGGTGCTAATTAGGATTACTTTATTTCATGTTTTAGTATCTAAATCGGATCCTACACGCATCAACTTACTTGTTTGTGTTATCATATTACCTTCTTTTTGTTTACATAGTCCTGAGTTACCCCTGAGACATAGGATGGACTCTGAACAAATTCACAGGACCTTAGACCTATTGGAAGGTCAAATGAGCATGATCAATCAACAACTTAGGGAGAATCAAGCTAACATAGCTGAACTCCATCGCCAGACGATGGAACGATTTGACACACTAGATCAAGACAGGAATAACCAAACACCTTACACAAAATCTAGGTCTCCTTCCATGTATGGGGATGACACCATACCAGATGAGAGACACCCCTGTACCCCTTATCGAGCACCCCAATACATCTACGACCTTAATAACGACCCTGATATACCTCTATTGAAAAACATTAAGGTCGATGCCCCAACTTTTAATGAGTTAACTCATGTGGAGGATCTGTATCAATGTTGGATGTAAATGAGATCATGATAACCTTCTTAAGGTATGATACATTAAGAGGAGGATTTAACAGCTCTAATACCATCTAGAGTTTATTCTAAATTAGTGTGCATGCATAAACTAAAATAGGTGGAACTGAATCCACCATATTTAAAAGTAGATTTTGGTCATTCGTATGCTCCCCCCTTATTCCTAATGTAAGCATCAATAATAAATGATTTTATCTATCATAAGTGACATTTAAATAATTCAAAATAGTTGTGCCCAAAAATTTTCCAAGAGAATAATACAAAGAGTTGCCTTCAAAATCAACCTTTTGGCCACATGAAGAGCCAATTTAAACCTCCATCCAAAAGCATAGTAATGTATATTTCTACCAGAACTCTAGCCACATACGATATAGATATATGAGCAATAAAAATCTACTTGCAATGGATACCAAAAATAAAGCCCATATAATACAATGTAAATTGGTTGAAGTAGCATGGTCAAAACTGAAAAAAAGAAATGCAAACAAGAATAACATAAATTTTCTTGGATTAGTCAAAGCAAGGAGACCACTTTAATATATACGTAGGAAAGTTACAAACAGTAGGATCATGGCGAAAAAAGTTTAGAGTAATATGATTCAACAAATAATCTTATAATAATAACGTGAGTGTCAAGAAGCCCAACCAAATTCTCTAGTAAAAAGCAAATTTGAGATAAATGGATGTAATAATGCCCTTGATAAGGACATCAGCGGGAGATTCCGAAACGTTTATCACCGGAAGCATTGGAAATCAACGGCTACAATTAGGAGCCTGTATTTTTGATTTATTTCATGTATTAGCTTATTTTATTTCATGTTGGATGATTGTACCCATGCTTATGTTTTGTTTGAGTTGTAGCCCTAAGGTCATTTCAGTCACTTCTTTTCTTTTATCTTTAAGGCCTATATATATGACCCTTAGTCTTGTATTAAGGTTAATGCTTGATTATTAGAAAATTTCTGATTTCTTCATGAACTTGTGAGTTCTTGAGTAGTGAAGTCCCAAGGTGTGGGCAAAAGTAACACCCACCAGTCGTCGAAAGTGTCATCGACTTGTGGTTCAAATCCTTTCCCTTGCTACAAGTCGCTGTCCACCTCTTCCCCTTGCTTTAAGCCGCCGGCCTACCCCTGCCCTTACTCCAACCGCCAGCCATCCTCCAGCTCCCCTCCTACCCGTCGACCCCCAGCCCTTCTCCCTCCCTTAGTAGCCGGCCTAGCCCCAAACCCGACCCCCTTCCCCAACCCCAAACCCTAGCCGCCACCCTACCTCCACCTCAACCCTCTTGATGATGATTTCAATCGTCATTATTGCTTGCCAAATTAGCCAGATTGATTTGGGAAAGATTTTATACAAATTTGAAATTCAAAATTGAATTTTAAATACTTTTTTAGATTAACTAAAGCTAAATTAAGGAAGTTTTCATAATTAAAACTAATTTAATTTTAAATTAGATTTGATTTATTTATCCTTTTCCTAAATTAGACTCATGATTTAGGAAGCCTTAAATTCCCCCTTAATCCCCTCCCTTCCTTGTACATGCCGCCCCCCCCCCCCCCCCCTCTCTCCTCTCTCCACTAGTCCACTTCAATTACCCCCCACTTGAATTTGAAATTCAAATTTCAAATTCCAAATCCCCTTTCCTATTTTTTTTAAATACCTTACCCTATTGGAAACCCTAACCTTAGTTTCACAATAACAAGCCCCTCCCCTTCCTTGGCCGCCCCTCTCCCTCCCTTCTTCCCTCTTGGATTTTCTTCTTTCATGAATAATATTCCAAGAGAAGAAGAAGACCTTCGCCCTTTCCCACTCTTTGCTAGTGAATGGCCGATCCCGAAATAGACCACGGCTTTGCATACGATTCTCAAGGGTTCTTCGACCACAACATGGGAGATAGAAGACACCGTCGACGATTGCGTCGATCGTATCCTATTCCACTTAACTGAGACTATCGACGAACAACTACCGTCCAGACAATGGAAAATCGTCGGACATCCACTCGCACCTCCTCCGATGACAACCTTTATGTGGATCAAGGCATTTGGCATCCTATCTCTTTTGGTGGCATCGTTCGGGTTGCTGAAATCCTCTTTATGCTAAGACCTTTCAAAAAGCGAGAGTGAGGGAAACTCAAAGTAACTTATTTAAATGTTACGTTGTGGATTTAAAATTTACAACATTTAAGTTTATGTTTATATTTGACTTTATTTTATACTCTAGTGATTCTATGGGGTAGCCGATTGTCATAACAAAATTGATATCCTTAAATTCTCTAAATCCCATCTAGTGAACATTAGTTTATTGTTACTTTGCTTATTTCAAATTTTCTTTATAAATTTCTATCGCAATTCCTACTTTGTTTCACATCAATCCTATATATAACTTGCATGCTATAGAGAAAGTGAATGGAGTATCAAGCTAAAAAATCTTAGATATAATAAAAATAAAAAGTATATTAATCTAAAGAAGTGCAGAGGGTTTGATCCCTGCTAAAATAAAGTGTAATGGGTTGACGAAGCCCATTACTATTTTGAAGCCATCTACCCTTAACAGCTTAAACGAATGACCATGGAGCACAAACAATAGAAGAAACAAAAGCCATAATCGCTTTGGTAGGAGGAGGAACCGCACGGAAACAATAACCACTAAAATGGACCGTGACAAAGGAATAATCCCATAGGGAAAACAACCTGAGGAATACATGACCAAAATGTTGGCATGGATATCAAGGAATGATTCAAAGCCATGGAATATGAAAAACATGACATCATACATAAGATCTTGAACCAAAATTAAAAAGCTACAAATCATACCAAAATAATAAAAGCATCAGCCTAGGAAGCAAGGTCGAAGATAGATTAGCGTGAGCACACCAATTGGAGGCGGTGATGCCCCGCAATAGAGGTTTTAAGGTGCATGGGTAATAGAGAGGGAGTACTGGCCAAAGGAGACAAGGCATGAGCAACAAAGGAACGCATTGTGGTTGAGTAACATAGGGTATTAAGCATGGTTCATGGGTGCGTGCAAGGCTGGGGTGTGAGCATGGATGCAAGAGGTTAACACATGTGCAATGGTTTGAGGGACATAAGCAGGGTAGGAGCCCCACGCACACGAGTGTCGAGCTGCAAGGGTGAGATGTAGTGCTTGAGGAAGGGCCTTTGTGCATGTGAGCGGGATGAGTAATAAACTAATGATTATAAATTTAAACTTATTAATATACTTGAAAGTAGAATAAGCTATTAAAGTAGCAGTAGCAAGTATGGCTATGACCCTCAAGAGAGAACATCTATTTTATGTGGTTTTTTACATTAATGACTACAAATGTTGTATGATCACTAAGAATATGTAGTTTGTCAAGGTGATGAGATCGTTTATGTTGGATAATTGTTAGTTTTGAGTGATCTCAACAGCTACTCCTCATATTGTGATCTCAATTAGGTGTGTGGAAGTAATAAGTGAACACTTAAATTGTTTAAAATACCTTTTTTATCTCTTCTCTACTGACTAAATGGAGTATCCTTCTTGGGCAATAACATTGCCCTTCGCTAAGAAGCATTATCTTAGGGCTAGTAGGAATGGGTGCTAGCTCAATGCTTATTTGATCCATCAAACTTAGTTTGGCCACACTTTAGCTTATTCCTTGTTGTTAGTAAATTTTGTTAATTCATTTTTCATTGTGTTTATCTAATTCTCTGCTCCTAACTTATCTCCAGGAGAAAAGTCAAAATTAGTCCTGGCAAAGGATATGACCGAGAGGCAAGATTGGCTTAGTAGTTAGACATTATCTATTTTGGCAGTAGTAAGCCTGCATAGTACGCATGTCTATAATAATATTTGGAGCTCATGTCAACCAACACATCAACTATCACCATATTTAAAACTTCTCACTTTTAATATGTTTTCTTCACTTAAATTATTTTTCTTATTTTTCTCTTAGCTATTCATGTTTTCCCTTATTGGGCTCTCAATAAGCTCTGGGGATGCTTGCCAACCAAGGAGCTTCGGCTTTAAGGTCCCGATATGTGCCTATCAATGAGCACTTTGCATTTATGCTACTAAGTACTTAGAAAGCAAGTGGTTGGCACCGAGCGTCGAATTCTCGATGAGGTGTTTTAGCTCAGCACGACCAAGCCCCATTAGCTTAGGTCGTCTCATCGACTTTTGGACAACACCCTCACGGTTCAAATCAACTATATTCAACTATCTATATTTGAACTACAATAGTTTTCATCTTCATCATGATCAATATTTAGCTATAACCTAATTATTTGGGGGTCTGATTTAAATGTCAATATATGAAATATATTATTAGCAATGTTCGACTAGGCAATAAACCAAAATAATTTTTATTGACCAAATATGCTTACTCATCTATTCTATTATGTGTTCATTAAAAAAATTTATAAATCAACAATAATCAAAAGTGGGATGAAATGATTGTTTATAGTCGCCTACCAGTTTAACCAATATCATATTTAAGATAGTAAAATAACCACTAGCCTTCTACTCAATTTGTAATTTATGGTTCTTAATATGTTTACTGTTTCAAAATCCATGTTGGCTCCTCTGAGCAATTAGAATTCCCTCTTTCAAAGATCCTTCACCATCTTTATTTTTGCATATTTCCCACCACATCAAAGTTAAACATAAACTACCGAGTACCGATAACATTAGCCAGTGTTTTCTAGAAAGTAGGGGTGTCAATTCGGGTCAACGGGTTGGGTTCGGGTCGAACCCAGAACTGACCCGGCACTATTCGGGTCAACCCGAACCCGACCCATTTTTAAAAACGGGTCAGGTTTCCGGACCCAAACCTGACCCGATTCGGGTCCGGGTCAACCCGACCCGACACGAATGACTCTGGCTTGACTCAAAATTGCTAGTTTGCGGGTCAATTTCGGGTTTTTTGGTCAAAATGGGTTAATCTCGGGTTTTCGTGTCAAAAAATTAGTTTTCGTGTCACTTTCGGGTCAATTTCGGGTTGCTGTGTCAACCCGACCCCGACCCAATTTTTAAAACGGGTTGATTTGTTGAACCCGAACCCGGATTTTTCCAGGTCGGGTTCGGGTCGTATAAAAAATTGACACCCCAACTGGAAAGTTTTTAGAACACACCACACGTTTGTACATTTAAACATGTATTCAACTCTAAATTCATACACTTAAGCTAAATTCACTTTCAGAGCAGACAAAGAAGAAATACATCACAGAGAGTTCTAAAGTCAAAGTTATTGATTTTTCACATCAATATCCCTGCAATCTTCAAAAACAAAATCAGAAAGAAATATATTTATCCTTTCTAACTTCTCTTTTCAGATCCAAGCAATCAATATTTCAATGAAAAATAGAATAAATCATCACAAAGAAAGGAAACAAATTATAGGTTATTTGTACAGAACTCCATTTATCTGATTTATTGGTAAAAATGCACAATTTTTTTAAGTTTTGCAAATAAGGACAACAATTTGGCCTATTTTCCAAACAAGCACAACAAATTATAACTGAACCCATTCATCATTTAAAAGTTTTAATGTAACAGGTATCATCTATCATCAAGTTACTCGAAATCAAGCTACAAGAAATTTGAGATATGGGAATCACACATGACATCTTCTAAACATAGAACCTATTGCCTGATAAATAACATTTTTTACATCATGAAATGAATGATATATCACAAAATTCTTATGTATTAACATATCTAATATCTAAATATTTATATTTATTTATATAACATTCAAATCTCTAAATCACATGAAAATCATATTAACAACTTCTTTAAATAAAACACACTTCATGCATATATTTTGATATAATTTAGATACTAAAGTGCTATATAAATAAATATAAAAATTTAAATATTAGATATATAAATATCTAAGAATTTTGTGGTATGTATGAATCCCCCATTACATAAATATAGCTATTTTTGAATATAAATATAATTCAAAATAAATTTCAAGCTTAATAATCATCTTCACGCTGACTGAAAAACACACACACACACACACAAAAACATCAAAAGTTAAGAAAAAACAAAGCAAAAAGAATCCACCTCCAATGGAAATATATGGAAGCCGGCGACCCCCGCCAATGTACACAGCATCAGAGATGAACCCAAAGAGAGGCTTCGCCACCATTGGCAAATTCCCAGTGCTCTGAACGAGCTGCAGCATCGAAGGGCTCAATCCAAGTCCATTACTCATGTAGAAATTAAGCGCCAGCCATGGAAAGCATCTGAATCCTTGAACCCAATACCCAAAACCACACAATGACCACATCTGAAGCCCGATTTCTCCATGGCTTATTTCTCTTCTACCTCCTCCAACCCTCTTGACAGGGGAATGAATAACACCGGCCTTTAGCAAGTCTGTTTTCCTCAAAGGCATCCACTTTCGTTTTCCATTGCTGTAATTGGAAGAGATGGGAAGATCTAGATGAAGATTAGCAGAGAAAAGCTTCGTTTGATTGAGGTTTGTCAAGGGGTTGAGAGAAACTGTCATGGGTTTAGACGGGCAAGCCATTGATGCTTGTTACTGATTTAGGCCTTAGGGCTTACAAGAAGAAGATTGGACTTCTACTGGAAGACAAAAAGATGTTTCCAGAATCAAAGAGGAGAGAGGACGGTTGGGAGGATTTTGGCGGAATTTTTTTTTTTAATTTCACCGCCTATATATAAATATAATTTTTAAATCTATTATCGCTTAAATTTATTTTTAAAAAATATATATTATAATATAAAGGCCTAAAAATTTTAAATTATTTTAATTTATATTAAGATTAGTATAATTTAACATGTCACATAAAACATTAATTTTTATGATGAATTAAAAATTTAAAAATTCATCTTAACAAATTTTTTCACTCAATTAACATTCACTAAATAAAATTTTCTTTCAAAAGAACTATTTTTTGAAATATTTTTTATAAAAAATAACGAGTGCTAAATTATAAAATATATAAAGTAAAGTTAATGTCTTGATGATATAACTATTTTATACTAGAAAACTGCTTTAAGAAGCAATAAAAAAGCCGTCCCAAATGAAGTCTACATGTAAACTTGGTGGAATTAAGGAGGCATAAAGTTGGATTGCTACTAATATTAGATGATGGGCTCAATGTGATAGCTCAAGTATATGGCCATGCAATGAAAACGAATAATGATATTGATACTACAATGACACATAAAAGCACCATATGAAATCATATAATTTGCATGCGCATGACTTGTATTTATATGAAATAAGAACAAATGATCTCCCTCTACTATTTACAATATATGATATACTTGATATAAAATACTTGTAATATGATATAACCTCTATTATATGATATGACATAACATAACTAATGTACTATCAGACAAAATGTATTTCATGTATCTACAAGTAAATATTATTATTATAATTATATCATTCATGCAAGGCATGCATATTGATTATAATATGATAGCCAATAAGCATACATATTACTTTCCATTCAATGAAGTTGTAAGTTTTTTATATATTAGATTTATTGCTCACTTATGTATGTGTTTTAGTTTCAAGAAATGACAGACTCCAACAAAAGGATTGCTTTCAATGGTTGCACTTTGGTGGATTGTAGATATCATCTTTTGTAATCAGGATAGCTCATTTCAATTAATTTTTTTTTTTTTAAGATTTTCATGGAGCATTTTATAAACTTCAAAATCAGAAAATAAAAGCATAAGAACTAAAAGATAAGCAAAAAAAACTAGTTCTCTCTTTATAAAATGAGAGAGAGAGAGAGGAATCACAACTGAAAAAGAAATAACAAATACTAAAAATCATGGTGCAAACAGTGGTAAATAACATAACTATGGAAAAGTTGCTATCTTCTTTTGAAAACTTCCATTCTTTTACCTTTAATATGTGATTCTCATATTGAATTTGAGACTCAACCATTATCTTCATGGTCATCTTGAGGTGATGGGGACACCAAATTTTAGAAAACAACCTAAAAGATTGGTTAATGTCCCAATAGTCCCGACAAGATACATATAAAATAATAATTATTCTCCTTAATACAAGTACTTGAATCGCCATATTAAAAGTAAAGAAAAAAAAGAGATAACAACTTTTCCAACTTGAGTAATTGATTGTAGATTCTAGTAACCAATGAAATGAAATGAACTCTCAGAAGATTCAATAAGTCCTCCTTAGCCAATCCCCAAAAAATAGCCCAACAACTGCAATAACTTAAAGCCTAGCTGCTGCTGTCACTTAAACCTCCTTTTCCTTCTAATTAGACCCATCTAGTCTAGCTTTCACTGAGATGAAATCAATCGTAGGAAGACTCAACATGTCCTCCTTAGCCAATCCAGAAGAAAGCAAATGAGGATCTTTCCAACTTGAGAAATTTGATTGAATATTCTATCATCCAATGAACTGAATTTAACTCTTAGAAGATCAAACAAGTTCTCCTTAGCCAATCGCAAAGAAAGCAACCCAAAAGTTATAACAACTCCCAGCCCAACGGCTACAATCACTGCAACCTTTTATTCCTTCCAATTAGACCCACCTCCATGACCTTGGACATATCATGATATCTCCTCCCGGATTTAACCATCAACACCCAAAACCTCCTTCTCTTTAGCATGGGTATCCACCCCCATTACACTAGAATAGAAACCTTCCCCATTGGATGTACTATTATCTTCGGCAAGCCACAAAAATTCCTTTCCAAATCTAGCACCTAAATGATTAATTTCAAAACCTCCCCCTTATGGCATTTAATAGAATACCTTTAGGGTGAATAACCTGTAGAACATAGACAAATCCAAAAGTAACAAAATTTTCACTATATTTCCAATTTCGACATCCAAAATTTCATTTGAATATTCCATCTCCTAGTAAAAAAGATACACATGACAAGAGAAATAAACTCAAACACGACAATAATAGGATGATGTTATTCACACTAGCCTCCCATATAAACAAATCCATCACTTCAAAAAAGCTCAGAATAATCAACAATAACTGAAATAATCGTGCAAAGAACATTCTGCCCAGCATGCAAGAGTTTCTTTTGCAGTCTGTAGCAGCACAATGAATGTGCATCCAAAATTATGTAGATATCACCGCAACTCCATAGAGATATGATCTCATCAAGGATCATATAAGAGGAATCTCCATCATCATTTGAATCCTCAAGGTAGTTCTCCCAAACCATAATCAAACAAAAATCCCAGTTGTAAATATAATAATTAAGAAGATTGATTTTGATGAACAACAAATTTGTTTTCCCATAACAACAAACTTCCATAACACTGGTTAGAACTGCATCCACTGCAACCCTCTTGACCAGCAAAGGGCCCACCGCGAACACAACAATTCCTTCACAATAATCTCATATTATGAACCAAGAAAGACTCCAAAACCCACCAACTACCACCACAAAACCATCCAGATCGAACTCCCCGCCAGCCACCAAGTGCATCCAACATTGTGTAGATATCACCGCAACTCCATAGAGATACGATCTCATCTAGGATCACAGAAGAGGAATCTCCATCATCATTTGAATCATCAAGGTAGCTATTCCAAACCATAATCAATCCCAGTTGTAAATACAATAATTAGGAAGATTGATTTTGATGAACAACATATTTATTTTTCCATAACAACAAACATCCATGACACTAGTCAAAACTGCATCTACTGCAACCCTCTTGACCACAAAAGGGCCACCGCGAACACATCAATTCCTTCACAAAGATCTCAGATCATGAACCTAGAAAGACTCCAAAAACCACCAACTACCACCTAGATCAGACTCCCCGCCAGCCACTAAGGATTGGAGGCCAGCACCCGGATAAACCGGCTTCATCCCTAATAACCCGATAAAATATAATTCAAATTCAAGAACTGATTCTCTCTCCTTAATGCTTCTCTCTCATCCCCTCAATTCAAATTCATATGAAATTATGCAGATGTCACCACAACTTCAGGGAGATACGATCTCATCTAGGATCATAGAAGAGGAATCTCCATCATCATTTGAATCCTCAAAGAAGCTCTTCAGAACCATAATAAAACCAAAATCCTGATGGGAAAAATAGTAATCCAGCAAATTGATTTTGATGAACAACAAATTTATTTTCCCATAACAACAAACTTCCATGACACATGCCAGAACAACATCTAGTGTAACTATCTTGAGCACCAAAGGACCCACCATGAACACACATATTCCTTCACGAAGATAACCCATCCTTAAACAAGAAAGACTCCAAATACAGCCAACTACCACCACATAACCAACTAGTTCAGCCTCTTCGCCGGTCACCAAAGAACGATGGCCACCACCCGGACAAACCGGTTTCTCCCATAATAAAATACTCCAATTTGGTTTATCCTTTAGAGGGAAAATTAATGCATTTTTTGTTGAGACATGATAATTTGCATTCTCATTATTAAATATATGTCATCTCAATTGCAAACATTATGTAGAGATTTGTCTGACACGACGGTCATAACGAAGTTGCAATTTTGTATTTTAATTTTGAGTAGAAAATAATTACATTTTTTTAATAGACAAACTAAGTAACATTCATATAAAGAGGAGTACAATTCTTCATTGAATCCCCACTCTCTAGCACTTTGACACCACCATTCTCTATATAGAATAGGAACACTCCCCTCTCTATGTTTGAACTCTCAAAATCTCATCCAGATGTCTCTATATCTCATACAATATCAAATACAATAAGAATATTCGAAAAACATTAATTACAAAGTATGAACCTAACTAGGGCATTAAGTTTGATATTAGAAATAATGGTTGCACTTGGGAGGACATAGAGCTGATTTTGATGTTGATGTTATGAATGGTTAAAGCCATGAAAAATTTTTAACACTTGGCAATAATCTTCTAGGTTATGGATCATTTGGCACCAGATCATCTTTCTCGAATATTTCTCTATCTCACTAATTTTTTCGGCTTAATACATTTCTCTTAGTAGCAAGTTAATCTTCCAACAACATTATGAATATTTGAGTCTCCTTTTCAGCTTTTATGTCCTCTCAATTTGACCTCCACACACTTTCGTGTGTCATTGATCTGCTCATCAAAAGTTTTCTAAACTCAACATATATTAGGAGTATTCACTTAATCATTATTATTATTATTATTATTATTATTATTATTATTATTATTATTATTATTTAATATATATATATATATATATATATATATATATATATATATATATATATATATATATATATATATATATATATATATATATATATATATATATATATATATATATATATATATATATATATATATAATTAATGCTATTATTTTGATGTCAATATTTAAAAAATTTTCCAACAAGAATAGCACAATTAATACATAAACTATTTATAACAATAAAAGAAGAGCACACACATGCTATATAAGAAGAAGAAAATGAGACTTTATTGCCACTCTTCTAAGCCTATGTCTCCCATAATGAAGACATCAATCTCCCCACATTTCTTATGCTTCTAAATGGATACCACATCAAAGGACAATTACATTATTTGCCCATCAATAACAAAGAGTTATCCTATCCTCCTAATATTCTAAATTTCCTATGATGATGAAATACTCATCAACATCATAATACAAATATTTCTTAAAATAACATAACACACAAATTTGATGAAAAAAAATTATATTAGAATATCCTTATAAAAATGTATATTATGATTGAAAGGTTTATTACTCAAAATAAGGAGACTTAGTATAAATTGTTGATTTTTAAATAGAAATATAAAATAGCTCTAAAAAGTGTTTTTTAGTAATATAAAATTTGTAAGTTTTGTTGTTCATATTAATGTTTCATTGGAGGCAACTTTCTTACTGCTTCTTAAAGCATCTTTTTAGTACTTTAAGAAGCTGTAAGAAAGCTGCCCCAAAACGAAACCTAAATGTCTCCTTATTTTGAATGCATTTTAAATAAGGATATCCCGATATTAAATTTTTTCTTTCAAATTTGATCTTTTATCCTCATGCTGTCCATTTCACCAATAAAGGGCTCCTCACCCTGTGGTCCTTCTCCCCTTTGTGCACCCAAATGATCTCCCCTTCACTGTACCCCTCCATCTTCTCCTTTCTCCTCGACACAAACCAGACTCTATAACTCCTCTTTTCATTGATCTCTCCAAAGCTCAATCTCTTAGGCTCCACTCTCACCCTCACTCCATTTGGTTGCCTCACTTTTACAAAATAAGTTGAATTGTTCTTCCCCACGTTCATAGCTGTTCTTCTTGTCAAAATCACATTTTGTCCCTTATTGAACTCCACAGAAATTGAAGGATAGTTCAAATTGAACAATCTGTTCTTCTTCATTGTGTCATGGCAATCCACAATCCTAAATAAATTGAATAAAAATAAATTAAAAATAAATAAATAATTTAATTTTTTTTTAAGAAACTTTATTTTTATTTGATTTATTTATTTTCTATGAAAAATAGTGACCGTAAAATAAATAATTAAATATTATTTTAGTATTTATCTTAATTTCTTTCGCTTACCTGTGTGTAATAGCAAACATCTCTGACTTGGTATATCCATGAGAGCATAGATGAATTACGTAGTCTTCCGGTTCAATATCGTAAACCAGTCCCGGATCCATAGCCTTACTCGGATTAATATGACCAGCTCCCATCGCGAAAAAACCGGCCGGCTCGACGCCATCCATTATCGGTTTTCCATACCGGTCCAACACATCGGCCGTCGTCATGATAGCCGACCGGACAGCCGCCGGGCTCCAGCCCGGATGCGCGGCCCGAACCAACGCCGCAATCCCGCTCACGTGCGGGCAAGCCATAGAAGTCCCCGACAAAATGCTGAAATTCGAACGCCTGTGATCCTCGGAAAGGCCCGATGGGCCGAGGTTTTCGGGCCAAGCGGCGATGATGTTAACACCCGGGGCGATGATATCGGGCTTTAGAACAGAGGGGATGGTCAGGCTCGGGCCTCGTGAGGAGAAGAGGGCGACGGAGGGGGCTCGTGATTTGCCGGTGGTGGCTGCGGCGGCGAAGATGATGCGAGCTTTGGGGGATTTAGTGGAGTTGATGAAGGATTTGAGTTCGAGGGATTGGGCGAAGCCGATGAGAGTAGAGGGGAGGACGTGGGCGTCGAGAGAGTCCTCTTGTTGGTTGATTTCGGCGTTTGCGAGAATCATGGCGGCGCCGCCAGCTTCTTTGACGGCTTCGCCTTTCTCAGCTCGGCCGTTGACTCCGCGGTCGCAGACGACTATTTTGCCTTTGACTTTGGACTTTGAAAGCGAGCCCCTGTTTGTATGCATGAAGTATTTTTTAAAGGATTTAATAAAGTTTTTTTTTTTTTTAATACACAACTCTCCTTGGCCTATTGGTTGAGAGCTTAGGCTTCCAACTAAGAGGTACAAGGTTCGAGTCCATGTGTATGCGTTGTGTGTGTGAGTTTGCCTTAAATGGCCTAAATGTCCCGAAAAAAAAAAAGTATTTTTTAAGGTTAAGAATATAAATTTGTATTTATTTATGAAAAATTGTAAATTATTCAAAATTAACTCAAAATATGATTCAAAATAAGTTTTTATTTCAAATATATATTAAGTATAATATATCATTTATGTAATATATAATTTAATCTAAATAAATATTTGTACAAATTAAACATTTTCTTATTGTGTGAGTCGTAAATGCAGTTTATTTATTTATTAATTTTCAAATTTGTACCTGAAACAGAACTCAGCTCCCCTGTTCCCGCGATTGTCGTAAACCAGCTCGAGCTCCGGCACCTTCCCGCCAATTTTTGAAAATCCTATAATGGACTCCCCGTAAAGAAGACGACCGTTAGCCAACCGGACAACGGCTGGGAACCTTCGGTCCATCGTGCCGGCGCCGACCGTCGTAATCCACGGTGCTTCATTTGCGACAGAGCTAGCAACGGGCCCATTATTCCCGCCGGCGCAAACTACGGCGATGCCTCGCTCAACGGCTCGAAAGCTGCCAATTGCAATACTATCCTCAAACAGAGGCAGAGGGAATCCTCCAAGTGAGAGAGAAAGCACATCGACGCCGTCGCGAACGGCGTCGTCCATTCCAGCGAGGATGTCGGAGCTATAACAACCGTTAAACCAGCACACCTTGTAAACGGCGATGTGGGCCCCGGGAGCCATGCCGGTCGCCTTTCCAATGCCGGCGCCTAGCACACTGGCGCCGATGACGGCTGCGCCGGCGGCTATGGAGGAAGTGTGGGTCCCATGGCCATGGGCGTCGCGGGGGGAGACGTATTCTAAGGCGGCGGTGCCGGCTTCCGGAGCATTGGCGCGGTGGCCCTTGGAGTAAAATTTGGCTCCGATGAGCTTGCGGTTGCAATTTGTAGAGTTAAAGTTCTCGCCGATTTGGCAAGAGCCTTTCCATCTGGAAGGGACTGGCGGCATGCCGCGGTCAGAAAAGCTGGGACTTTCCGGCCAGACGCCAGTGTCAAGAATGCCCATGATGGCACCCCGGCCGAAGTTAGAGCGAGGCCAGGCCCCGGGGGATTCAGCGGTACCGGCAAGTCCGAGAAATTTGTAGGAGTATGTGGTGTGGAGTTGGAGGCGGCGGTCAGGACGGACGGCAATTACTTCCGGGCAGGCCCGGAGAGTGTCGGCTTCTTCGGGGGAAAGAAGGGCCGCGAAGCCGATGAGGGCGGTGTGGTAGGAGTAGAGTAGGCGGGAGGAGGAGGGCAGGAAAGAGAGGTGCCATTGGTGGTGGTTTGAGGTTATTTGAGTGTTGGGATGGAGTTGGATGATGAAGGTTTGGAGGTCTTGAGATTGCAACAGAGGAAACAAGAAGGTGAAAAAGGAGACGAGGATGAAGAAGGAGAAGGGCTTGACATGTTCCATTGGCTGGTCGTGGTGGTTTAGGAGAAGGAAAGGCGAGGTTTTTTAAGAGACGAGAGAGCGGGAGAGGCATTTGCAGAGTGGGAGAGGATACTCGTGAGCAGGAGCTTCTGTATTTTCTGAGAGCTGAGAGGTCTCACGGGATATTTTGGTTGGATTTATTACAGCGCTTGCTCTGTTCCAGCTTCAAATGTGGGTGTTTGAATCAGAAAGAGAGAGAGAGAGAGAGAGAGAGAGAGAGAGAGAGAGAGAGTACCGAATTTAATGCCAGCGCTGAGATTTTTGAACTCTGTGGATTCAACTTGTGAAGTTGGAAGGGTGTGAGACGCAAAGGGATTCTTGAGGAGAGGACGAATTGAATGGCAGGAGATTCTGCAATTAATTGCTTCTTCAGTTTACTGGAGTTAATGGAAGGCTTGCGTTGGGAACTTGGAGAAGTGGAGAAAGAGGAGAGGTGATTCTATGAGCCTCGGTTAGGAATTTTTTTCTGAGTTCAGGCTTGAAAAATATTAAATTAATTGTGTAAGAAGTGCATATAAATTTATATTAAATAAGAACAGCCCTTTATATATTTCATATTTGTACGCACTTTTGTACCTATGATTTTCATATGTATTGACCTTTTTTTTATAAAATGTATTGACAATTGAGTCTGTATATTGCTAGTGTCTAAAGTCAATGCGTATAAATATATCATATATGTAGGAGGAGAAATTAATCTGTACATATATTAGACGGTCTGGATGAAGACAACCTACATTTAAGAGTTAGAAACAATACATAAGAAGAAGAAGAGTAAATGGCTTAGAATTATTCATCCTCGTTGATTCATCCAGTGTAGTTAATACAATATATAAAGTAGTAGAGGGAGCAGGCCCTGCACAAGCCGCCCGAGGTCAGTATTAGCAGACTGACAACACAGAGGAAAAGTGCTTCCTTAACTAAGCTGTGATAGGCGGAACATGATAAGCAAACTAGAATGGTGGTATACTCTAATGGTCCCCCTCAAACTCAGCATTTGAGGAGCAAATGGTGAGTTTGTCCCGTAGCAGAGAAAATCGAAGAGGGGAGAATGGTTTTGTGAGTATATATGCTATTTGATTCTAGGAATTAATATGAAAAATGGAGATAGCCTTATGTTGAATATGATGGCTTATAAAATGGTAGTCAATCTCAATATGCTTCGTGCGAGCATGGAATATCGGATTGTGTGCTAAAGCAATAGCCGAAGTATTGTCACAATAGACTGGCGTAGGCTTGGATTGCGATAAGGAGAAGTCATCCAGTAAACAACGGAGCCAAAGGATATCTGATGTTGTTGAAGAAAGATCACTATATTATGCTTCAATCGAAGACTTGGCCACTGTCACTTACTTTTTAACACACCATGAAATAAGGGTCGAACCAAGATAGGAACAGAAGCCACTAACAGATTTTCTATCAACTGTACGTGAGCCCAATCTGCATCAACAAACGTTGTTAGTTGCATATTACCCGGTTGCAAAGGAAGACCATAGCATTTCATTCGTTGTATGTATCTAAGCATAGCTTAATAGCTAGCTAGAAAGTTTGCATTGGTTGGGTTATGCATATGCTGAAATATTGAATTGAGGGCAAAAGCAATATCTGGGCGTGTTATTGTAAGATAGTTTAGCGAACCAGCTAAATGTCGATAAAGTTGAGGATCAGCAAATGGTTGTACAGCTGAAGCAATTTTGGATGGTTTTAATGTGATGGGTGTAGGGACAGAGCTGCTGTTTGTAAAACCTGCTGAATTTAGCAATTCCGTGGCATATTTAGTTTGATGAAGTAATATGGCATTAGTCATTCGCTTAACCTGAATACCAAGAAAGTTATCCACAGCCCCAAGTTGTTTAAGAGAAAATGTGGTCTTAAGCATAAGAAGTAACTTATCAATAGTAGAAGAATGATTATCAGTGAGTAACAAGTCATCCACATAAATGAGAAGATAAAGTCGTATGGAAGACTTGCAATAAATGAGAAGCGAAGGATCGGCCTTGCTGAATGTAAATCCAAACTGAAGTAGTGACTGTGTGAGCTTAGAATACCATTGGCGCGACGCCTATTTAAGACCATAAATGGCCTTGTGAAGTCGGCATACATGATGTAGATGTTGAGTATCAGCAAAGCCAGGAGGTTGCTTCACATAAAATTCTTCATGAAGATCTCCATGTAGAAATGCATTCAAAATGTCAAATTGTAGAGTTGGCCAATTATGATGAAGAGCAAGAAGTAGCAATAGTAGAATTATAGGTAGCTTGGCTACCGTACTAAAAGTCTCAGTGAAGTTTAGTCCATGTTCTTGATCAAAGTCTTGTGCTACCAGCCTTACTTTATATCGATCAATTTGCCCATCAAGTTTTGTTTTTAATTTGAAAATCCATTTGTATCCTAAGATTGGTTTGTTGAGAGGTGGGGATTGCAGACTCCAAGTGCCTTGTTTCTGAAGTGCAAGAAATTCATTTGACATAGCTTTTCTCCAGCACTCATATTTGAGTGATTGATTATAGGAGGTAGGAGTGAAAAGCGAATGTAGAATTGCAAGCAGATCAAAGATAATTTTAGGCTTTTGGTGTCCAGTTTTATGTCTTGTTTGCATGGGGTGACTCGAAACTAGAGCTGCTAAAGTTTCTAAAGCCGAAAATGAAGGTTGCGAAATAGTTGAAGGAGAACTTAGACGTGGAAATGCTTGAGGAGATAGAGGTGGAGAGATTGAACTTATTTGTTAAGTCTGTTGATGTATAGGGAGATGTAATGGTTGAGTTAAGATCTATTGATTTGGGATAGAAATTGGGGTGAGTAGAAGTGGATTTTGAGGTTGATTTGTGGAGATAATAGTTGATGTAGGTAGTTTGGAGGAATATGGAAAAATGTGTTCATAAAAAATAACATGACGTGAAACAAGAATCTTATTAGTGTGGATATTTAGACAACGATAGCCCTTGTGCATAGAAGAGTAACCTAGAAAAATACACTCCTGGGAGCGTGACGATAATTTATTTTTGGACATAGGTTGAAGCCAAGGAAAGCACAAGCTATCAAAGGTTTTTAGATGCGTGTAGGAGGGAAGTTTATGGTGTAGAAGTTGATACGGAATGTGAAGGTTACGAGCTTTGGTGGGTAGAATATTAATGAGATAATTCGATGTCATGAGAGCTTCAGCCCAAAATTTGTGAGGAGATGTGAGGCATGAAGGAGAGAATGGGTAGTCTCAAAAAGATGAAGATGCTTGCGTTCAGCAATGCCATTTTACTTGGGAGTGTAAGGACAACTAAATTGATAAGTAATGACGTGATGCAATAAAAATTTTTGAAAGGGATGACATGTATATTCACCTCCCCCATCAATTCGAATTGTTTGAATTGAAGTATTAAAGGAATTTTTGATAAGTTGAAAGAAATGTTTGAATTTTAAGAAAACCTCATCCTTGGAATGCAACAGATAAATCCAAGTGTAGCGTGTATTATATTATATAAAAACAATGTAATAACGAAAGCCATGAAGGGAAGAAACGGGTGCTGGCCCCAAAACATCTGAATGTATTAATTGAAAATGTTTAATTAAGTATATTGCTTTGATATAAAGAAAAAGGGTAGTTTGTGACTCTCGGTCACATTACAAGAAGTACATAAGAAAATAATAGAAGGAGGACATATTTAAGGTACTAAAGTAGCTAAAATTCTTAAAGTACTATTGTTTGGATGACCAAGTCGAGCATGCCAAGGTTCAGGAGATCGAACAGTGGAGTGAAGAGCTTGCAGATAATTGTTGGACTTGGTTTGAAACAGATAGAGTCCATCTTGAGATCGGCCACGAAGAAGGACACTATTGTCCAAAAGGTCCTTGATAAGAAAGCCATGAGCATCAAACAAAATTGAACAATTATTGGCATATGTCAATTTTTGAATGGAAAGTATATTGTGGGAGAGCAAAGGAACATGAAGCAAATTTTTGAGATGAAGCTTACGATTTTGTATCAGGGAGTGGAAGAATTCCTTGCCCTGGTTGATGTATAGGAAGAGTTTAACCACTTGCAACGGAGACAGAATCAGTTCCCACATAAGGAGTAGGTTCCTGTAGTTGATTAGCATCATATATGAGATGGGAAGAGGAATCGGATCTGTTCTGTTCTGTTCTGTTCTGTCGGTTATGTATTGTGTTAAGTTCAACACCCATTCTGTAATCGAGGAAGTCACCAAATTGTTTGAGTTCGTTAGAAATGCCTGATGTGTTTGATGTGGATTCTGAGGATTTGAATTGGATGTGTTTGAGGATTTGAGCTGGTGGTGGGTGGTGCATACTGTATACTTTTCTGTTTTGTCTTTCTTTCTGTTGCAGCGATGCCATTTTGATGAATGAAAAGATAGAAACAGTTAAGAGCTGTGTTTGTATAAATTTTTGGAAGAAAGTTCATGTCCAATCTTGCCGCAAATCCGTCCCGGTCGGGTTGGGTCGTCACATAACAGGTCAGACGAACACTGGGTGAATTTGAAACACGAACAGTGGAACTTGGTGCAGCCTGAGAATTGTTGAAAATTGTTCAAGAGTTATTTATTATGAAGGGAGCTCCTCTGTCTCTACCCTGTGAAGCAGATCTTCCATGAGTTGCTTTAGAACAGTTCATCCACAGAGCAGAGTCTTCCGAAGGAAGTTGAGTATCCTTTTGCTGTTCATTCTGTAAGTTAATTACCTCACTGTATAAAAGTGAGTACAAAGTATCCAAGCTAATAGTCTGCTGAGTAGTGCGAATGGCAGATTTAAACGGATTGTAAATGGAAGGCAGTCCATTTAAAGTTTGTAAAATAACATCTTTAACATCTATGTGACCTCCCAAAGCAGCTCTATTATCTACTAGTGCTTTCATTTGAGCTAAATATTGTGTCATTATAAGCTCTTTCATCTGAATGTGGTGCAATTCATTTTTGAGTTGAATCACACGTGACCGATTCGTCGGTTGGAGGCATTTTTCAAGTGTTAACAAGATCTCATGAGCAGTAGATAATGAAAGTATATATGGCAGCACATAAGTAGGAATATTAGACATCAATGCCAAGACTAAGTTTTGATCTACTAGTTTCCAAAGATGCAAATCCTGTGAATCAGATTCAGTTGGAGATGCCGCTGGTGGAGACATGCTTCCAATCAAGTAACCCTCAAAACCATTTGCAGAAAACAATTTGAAGATGCCAAATAGGATAGTTTTCATTAGTGAGAGAAGTTGTCACAATATTCGTCAAATTGCCCATGAGAAACTTTAAAGAAGAAGGGATAATAAACTCAGCCATCGACGCTGAAAGAGACGAAGCTGATTACGCCGAAGAAGCAAAATCTTGTTTCTCCATCATGAACAGAACTAAACCTCAAGGCTCTGATACCATGAAGACAACATGAATTTAAGAGTTAGAAACAATACAAAAGAAGAAGAAGAGTAAATGGCTCGGAATCATTCATCCTCGTTGATTCAGCCAGTGTAGTTAATACAATATATAAATTAGTAGAGGGAGCTTGCCCTGCACAAGTCGCCCAAGGCCGGTATTAGCAGACTGACAACACAGAGGAAAGTGCTTCCTTAACTAAGTTGTGATAGGCGGAACATGATAACCAAACTAGAATACTCTAACACTTGAGATCAACTAGAATGCGTCACGTCCCCTGGTACCAAGCGATATCGAGCACCAGTACTAAGCAAAAAAGTGACATGACAAGTTCTGGTTAGTCTCCAAAATCCGTCAGGCATCCAAACAGAATAATTTTTCCATACGTAGCCAATATAATCAAAGAGGCAAAAAGATTATAAACTTGAGTTGACGATTGAGCAAGTATAAATGTCTAATCTAAAAACACAAAAGATGAATAACCAATAGTTTTTTCATCTAATGAAGCTCATATCTAGCCTAATGAGAAGCACTTTTTTATAAAAGTTTGTGGACAAAAAATAAGGTTATATCATTTCTTTGAAGAAGCTCTTACAACTTCAATTAAAAATATTCTCCAAAGAGAAAAAGCCAATGTTTGACTTAGGAGAAGACAAAAGCTTCATTGGGGATAGGGGTGTAAATTCGGGTCGCGGGACGGGTTTGGGTCGAATTCGAGTTGACCTGGATCTAAACAGGTCAACCCGAACCTGACCTATTTTTGCAAATGGGTCAGACATTTCAACCCAGACCTGACCCGCGCGGGTTGCCAGGTAGACCCGACCTGACCCGTGCGGCAGAAGGAGGAGTCCTGAGCACGCGACAGCGCGAGTGAGGACAAAGTCCGCGTGACGGCGCGAGTTCGGACAGAGTCTGGTAGTTTGTGAAACCACGCGTGTGGAACATGTTCGCAGGACAGCGCGAGTGCGGCAGCAGGCGACAGCGCGAGTGCTGGACCGCGCGAGCAAGTGTGGGCGGAAACATGGATGGACTTGACTTTTGGGTCAGTGTCGGATTTATTTCGGGCTTTCGAGTCAACCCAAACTCGACACGTTTTTAAAATAGGTCAAAAATCCGAACCCGAACTTGACCCGTTTGCTAAACGGGTCAACCCGAACCTGGATTTTTCCGGATCGGGTAAAAAATTGACACCCCCTAATTGGAGACATTTTTCTTACTAGTACAAAAACTTTAAGAAACAATAAAAAAAGTTGGCTCAAACCAAACATAAATAACCTTTAGTCCATATACTAGTTCCACCTAAATAAGCTAAAGCTTGTATTAAGTATCTCCAATAATGCCTATGCTGACATCAATTCTCAACAAAAGAGAATCTTTAAATAGTAATCTAACCACTTTAATGATTCTAATCTTCTGAATTGTCCCAAGCCAAGATATTTATTGGCCTCATGTCCTTCAACTCGTGATTCCTAATTAATATAAAAAGAATATCATTTATGAAATATTTTTATATAAGTCAATACAATATATATATATATTATATTATATATATATATATATATATATATATATATATATATATATATATATATATATATATATATATATATATATATATATATATATATATATATATATATATATATATATATATATATATATATATATATATATATATATAATGAGAAAATTGATTGTAAAACTGACACCTGATGATCCCAAAATTTCAACTTGTACCGACATGTATTAATTTCTTAAAGATTTGCACCAGTGTCCAAAAATTATGAAAAAAATACTATAATTAAAACACAATAATATTTATCTTATGACGAAGATGGTTTTCAAGAGCTTATCAAATCTTACTAAATAATTAGAGTTTGTGAGGAATATGGATAATGATGTGCAATTTAAGTATTGGTTTTAGGGTTGCAAGCGAACCAAGCGTTTGACAAGCAACTCGTTGATCAATTCGATTAAAGCTCATTTGTGATCATTTAATTAATTAAATAAAACAAACTTGAACAATATTTTAAATACTCAATTCTTAAATAAATAAACTTGAACACTAATGTGTTCAGCTCATTTATGTTCGCGAACAACATCATTTGAAGCTCGTGAACAAGCTTGATAAAAGCTCGATTCGTGTTTGATTTTGAACTCGTGAATAAGCTCGATAAAAGTAATTAATATTTGATTATAGAATATGCAAAATGTAAGCTTCATTTAAAAATATATTCATATTGATTAATATTATTTTCATTTTACATAGACAATTGCGTTTATTATAAATGTGTTTGTTCATAAATACGTTCATGAACGTATTTGTTTGATAGTTTTAAAAAATCGTTAAATATATTCACGAATATGCTCGATGTAATCGTTTGTTAGGAAGCTCGATAAAGCTCGTTTGTTAAGTTAATGAACATCTAGAAATAGAGCTCGTTTATAGTTCGTTCATGCTTGTTTGTTTAAAGCTCGATAAGCACTAAACGAACCGAATATGAACTGAATATGAACTGAACATGAACATTCATTAATTTAAATGAACCAAACATGATCACAAATAATAAAGCTCGAACAAACATGAACCAAACTTGAACAAGCTGATATTAAATGAAAACTCACATATTCGACTTGTCTCGGTTCGTTTGCAGCCCTAATTGGTTTATTATAAATTGACTTGTGTCTTGTTAATAAATGCTATATAGGAGGCTGAATAATTTTGGGAATACATAGCGATTAAATTTTGGGTCATCAAAATATGATGAGAATAAGTTGCCATTTTTATACAAATTGGTCATCTTAATGAGAGCATCATCACCAAAAATAACACATGAATCAAACAATTTAAGAGTTCATAAAAGTTTTAAGAAATTAAATCCTTTTTATAGTAAATATAATTTAATGTAATCTAAGACAATTAAATACCATGGTGTGATTGCTCCTATTGAGGAGAGGTTCCTCATGCCCACCTGATTATCCTCACCATTTTAAACTACCTTAGAAAATTGCTCATATTACAATGAGCAGGGTGAAATTTTTATGTGTCTATATTTGTGACATTGCTACTTAGGAGACCAGTTGGTCATTGTGGCCCAATAATAATACAATTGAAGCAATAACTTTGAACATAATAAGTCTTTTAATATAATATATCATATTAAATAATTTCAAGAAACTTTATAGATAAAAGTTAAAGTTGGTGAAGAATGAAAATAATGAGGTGCAATTAAGGTATCAAATTGTTCATATCCTTGAGAGAAATCAAATGTTATTTATGGCTCATTAATCAAAGTTTTGTAGTAGGCTAATAATTTTGAGAAGGTATATAGATTAAGTTAATTTGGGGTCATCAAAATTTGATGATGATAAAACATGGGAAAAGTTACATGATAAAAGTAAGTACAAAACATATGGAGTTGTGCAGAGAAAAGATGACTAAACATAAGAGTCTAACAAGGATGAGTATATGATATATAAGCATTAGAAATTTAAATTCACTAGAGAGCTTCTTGAGGCAATAAGGAAGCTAACTCCATCATTCTCTAATTGACTCCCTCTAGGTGGCTCTAACGACTATCTCATTAAGGTGGCATTGATGAACTTAGTCCAAGAAGGTGTTATTGAATTTCTTAAGATATTAGTTTTTCCATATTAGCTTCTTAATAAA
Source organism: Dendrobium huoshanense (assembly GCA_016618105.1). Classification (NCBI taxonomy): domain Eukaryota; kingdom Viridiplantae; phylum Streptophyta; class Magnoliopsida; order Asparagales; family Orchidaceae; genus Dendrobium; species Dendrobium huoshanense. Next base: position 30,274,031 of record CM028354.1, on the reverse strand, counting down.
ATTAGGGAGGGCTAGGAGAAGTGGAATGAGTCTCTTGGATGGACTAGTTAAGGATGTTAAAATTTTTTGCTTATTTTTTTAGCTCCAATGGCTCACAACAGCAAACAAGCAAGGTTGGGAATGTCACACCCCAACCTGATCAGGATAGGTCCATTCATGTTAAGCTGTGACATGTTATTCCCAAGATCTAATTTTAGAATGTTCAGATTTACTTCCAAACTTTGTTTCAATAAATTATAGATTAAAGAGCTACTAAAACATCCAAGTACTAAAAATAACTTATCCACAAGATTTATTTCGTTTCATCAAAATATATATTTATACTATAGTACACGGCTACATGCAGAAGCTACATATCTGAATAATAAACTAGATATAATTGTGCAAAAATTAAAATAGAGAAATACCTATAACTTCAGATCTGATCCTGAACTACTAATCGATAGTCTCATTCCTTTTCTGAGATACTCAAAAATCACAAGCAAATTACAGTGTGCTACAGCAGCTCAGCATACCACACAACCGATCTAAAATTCTAAGTATTCTTTTATTAAACATTTTTACTAAATATTTAAAAACATTTAAATTCAATCTAACAAATTACTATATGTATTAGGAAAGGAAATAAAAGCATAGCATATACAATTTATTTAAATAATAATACTGAGCAGGTAACCATACTAAGCAGATAGATCATAGAATAATTTATATCACAAAGCAGTTCACATCACATATCTCAGTCCTAGACAGAATCTGGCCCCTTAAGTGTAAAACCCCTTCAAAGCTGATTTTTTTGAGTGCAGTTAGTCCGTACGAACTGGCTTTAGTACGGAACGAACTGAAGAAAATTGTGAAGAAATCTGTCAATTTCGTATGTACGAACCTGGAAGGGTCGGGACGAACCGTCGGGACGAACTGAACCCGAGAGCATCGTCCAGGGACGAAATAAATTGGAATTAATTTCATCTGTACGATCCGTGTCCAGAGGAGTTCGTCCCGGGACAAATTTGGATCGTCCGGGACGATCAGTGTTGATAAGTATCGGTTGAGATATTTTTGATTCATTTGAAGAGAGAGAAAAAGAAGGTAGGAGTGAGAAAGAGAATGAAAGAGAGGAAAAAGCTTGGTTTTGGAGCCCGCGGAGCGCTTTTCGTCCGTCGACGTAGTTGGAAGATTTGTCTGTCTCGCAGTAAGGAATCCGAATCCTATTTATGATTTCGAAGATTTCGAAGATTTCGAGTTTTGATATTTCTGTGCTCATATTTGTGTTTTCATTACCGAAAAACGTGCATAATTTTGCATTAACGAAAGTTTTACCGCACAACTTTTGATATGTTTATGATATGATATTTTTACACAATTTGAGTATTTTCTGTAAAGTTTTTACCAGTTATTTTGAGTTATGTGCGATTTTTATTGAATAGAAAAATATCAGGATGTTGGAAATTATTGCTTCAGTACAAGTAAAGCTTTGTAACATTGTTTTACACGATTTCTGGTAATTTGGTGATTTTCTGAATTTGTGATTTCTGTGTACATTCCGTGTACTGCCGTTATGCCGCCGATTTCTCGTATGACTTCTGATTTTCTGAATTGATGATTTGAATGATTGAATATGCATACGAATGTGAATATATGATTGAATTATTGTTATTGTTACTAAAAGACAAGTGAAGACTGGTTGAACCGTTGGTTAGAGATTGACTTGACCTGTACAGGATGGTGGGCCGACGGGCTTTCCTTTAAAAAGGGTTTGACGATATCCTCTATTGATCATTGATATAACGATTGGGAGTCATAAGGAGATTATTATGCCAACGGGCACAGAGTGACGACTCTTATTGAACCAACGGATATATTTTATGGATTTCTACAACAGCACTATGAATTATCGACTCGAAAAACACCTTAATAGCCAGTGATTGTACTTGTTCAGTAAGACTACTATACTGAATTGCATGTGTACGGTATTGTCCTATTGATCTCATTATGGATTCATGGATTTATTGATATCGACGGATTTGTATTGAAATTTATTTATTGACGAATTTACGGATTTACTGTTACTGTATGATTTCATTGATATTCGCATTATTTCACTGAGCATTGATACTGCTATTGATATGGATATCGATATTGCATTGATTTATTGATACTATGGACATTGATACTATTGATTCATTGATATTGGTTCATTGATACTATCGCTTCATTGATACACCGTATTGAATTGCTGCATGTGATTCATTGATCAATATGGAATAGGTTTTACTGTATTGATTTGATTTTCACCGTTCTTGCGATGTATTGGTTTGATTGTTTTATATGATTTCATACCGATTGATGTTATTGACCAGATATAATTGATTTGATTGATTCTATTGATACGATATTAATTTAACGGTTATTATCGAGACGACGATTTTTCTCTATTGATGTAACTGATCGATTTAATTAAGATTCTTTTGAATATAGATTTTTTTACTGTTTATGGATTCTTCCGAGATTTGACGTATGTACTGATTTATTGAGCTTTATGGATTTCCTCCTACTGTTTATCGATTCTTTTATCGATTGTGGATTGTATCGATCATGCATTGATTACTGATTTTCGTACCTGCTGCATAGATTCACTGATCATGTGCAGTTGACTGTTATGGATTTGATTGACTGACATGCATATTGTTTCAGTATCGTGCTTTGATTTCAATTGTAGGTATTAGGTGACCTGCTGGGCTTTTTGAAGCTCATTATATGTTGTTAACAATTTCAGGTCAGAGCAAGAGAGCAAGAAGTGATGGTTGATCAAGACTGTCGACGAATCCTTTCACTATGGATGCATGTGGCGTCACGTTAAGTCTCTCTTTTGTGCTTATAACATCAAAACATGTCTGTAGGCACCATAACATAGCTTATAGCCACCATAATATGATTTTATAACCACCAGAACATGCCTTATAGGCACTAGAATAATTCCAAAAGATGCTGAAATCCTTTCATATTAACAACAGAGTTCCCTCCTGACGCCGAAACTCCGCCCAAGTGAAGCCAGAGTTCTCCTCTGGCACCAAAGACGTCGGACTTCTACCCGACGTCGGACCTTCACTCTTCGCCAAGTTTCTAACCGACGCCGGACTTCTACCGGTTATCGGACTTCGTTGGACGTCTATGCGAAGATGGATTTTTTTCCATTGCTGGACTTCTACCTGACGCTGTCCTACTGATCTTCGTCGTCAGACTACAGTCCTTCTGACCTCTGTCACCAGCCGACTACGGTCCTCCTGACTTACGTCGCCCGCCGACTACAGTCTTTCCGACATCCATCGGAATCGAAATGATTGTTAAATTTCACTCAATACTAAAAAAAAACCATTAAAATTTTATTAAATTACAAAGCTCATCTTGATCTATTGGTTGGGAGCTTAGGCTCTACTAAGAGATCTTGGGTTCGAGTCTTATGTATACAATGTGTTTATGAATCTGCCTTAATTGAGCTAAATGTCTCAAAAAAAAATTATTAAAATTTATGTGACATAACTCAAACAGTATCTTTAATATAAATTATATAATGTTTAATAAGTATAATCATAACTAAAACTAAATATCTGTTTTTATAAAATTATTTTTTAAAAGCTGGTGCAATAAGAAGCTTAGTGGCACAAATTTTTTTTTTAATTTAAAAAATATATATTGTTAAACAAAAATTGTGATTATGATATTAAAAAACAATAAGTAGGAAAGCATTTAGATAAGGCTTTATTTGAGAAAGCTTTCTTATTAATTTATAAAGCGGATTTTTATTTTATTTTATTTTTTTTGAAAAAAAAATTGTACTAGAAATCTACTAAGAAAGTTATCTGAAATGAAGCCTAAATCTCTAAACACAGAAATCATTTAGGTTTTGTTTGCAATAATTTTCTTATTGTTTTTTAAAATAACTTTCTAGTACAAAAAAATCTAGTTCAACAAATTTTTGAACTAAAAAAACTAATTTAAAAAGCAGTAAAAAAACAGTCTTAAACAAAACCTTAGATTAAGGCTTTGTTTGGGATGGCTTTCTTACTGCTTCTAAAAGCAGCTTTCAAATACAAAAATTTTAATTTTTGTTCTAAAAAGCTACTTTAAGAAGCGGTAATAAAGCCGTACCAAACGAAGCCTAAGGCTCGTTTGGGACAACTTTCTTACTGCTTCCTAAAGCAACTTTCTTATTCAAAAATTTTAAATTTTTGCTAAAAAATCGGTTTAAGAAACCATAAAAAACCGTTCGATGGAATAGTTTTTTTGCCGTTTTCTAAAATTTTAGATATAAAAAATCATTTTAGAAAGTAATAAGAAAGTTGTTCCAAATGAACCTTTGTTCTGAGGCAGTTTTCTTACAGCTTCTTAAAGCAGTTTTCTAATACAAAAATTAAAATGTTGTGCTAAAAGTTTATTTAACGAGATAATAAAAAAGTCAACCCAAATAAAACCAAAACTAAAAAACTGCTTTTAAAAAAGCTGTACCAAGAAACCTAATAAATCTCTAAACCTAGAAAGCTGTTATATCGATTTCAAAGTGTAACCAATGCAAAGCCCAATGACTTGGGACGGATCAAGGCCATAAGATAACAAAAAGGATAAGAAAAAGTCCATATAAGAAATTAGTGAAGAAATAAACTGAAAAAAATAGTCTGAGGGTTCCATCACTTGTCCGAACCAATTTATTCAACTTGCACTATTTCAGCAAGCCTTCTTTATGAAGCATAAAAAGCATTTAATAATGTACCATTGGGGAGATTCATAATAAATTTTGCAATCTATAAACAATCTATGATGGGAGATTCACAGCTCCCTTTAATTTGCAATCTATAAACAATCTATGTAGCATTGTCATGAAGATTTATTTATTTATTTAGTTGCTGATTGGTTTACATTAAAATATGTATAAATAATTTCAAATGCAGGAATTTTTAGAATATTGATGTTTAATTTGAAGTAAAATAAATGCTTTGCAAAATTTGAGTGTATTTGAAATTCATCAGCTATTTCTATTTTGATGTATTTGAAATATCTCATATTTGGATGATTTTCAAAACACTATAAATTTATCGTCATTATTGTGATCGCTGCTGCCAGCGACAACCACCAAGGCCGCTGGCTACTACCCACCTCTTATCGCCGCCGCCATGCCCATCATTGACCTCCACTGTTGCCAACCACCACCCACCATTAGAGGCCACTACCGTGATCACTTGCCAATCATTACCAGCCATTGCCACACCTTCATTCACCGCTAGCCACAACCATTGCAACTGGTGCTACCCTAGCAACCACTCGCTACCATCAACTGCCCATTGTTATTGTCTGCCTCTATCGACCCACCACAAGCCATTAACCATCACTATCTTTAGAAGTTTGCACTATATTCATTTTACTTCAAGCTAAACAAAAGAAGTAATCATTTGCATTCATTTTACACTCATCCAAATAACTCCAAAGCATTTCAAATGCAGTACAAGGTTATTTGGTTGACTAAAAAAAATATTGTATAAAATGAATGCATTGTAAAAAAAACATGCAGTATAAAAAGAATTTTTTTGTAAAGTTTTTAGGGTGACATTATTATTTTTTTGTTTGGTTTGAAGTAAAGTGAATAGTTGTGATGCCCCATAATTTAAACTGAAAAAATTATTTTTTAATCTTTAAATAAACAACACCCAGAGCTATTTAATATCATCTATAAGTAATAAACAATAAAACAGATTATATAATTCAAAATATTAATGTACACATCTGTATTAATTCTCAAAAACTATATAAACTACACAGGGTCTACACAATCAAAATAATATGGTGAAGACGATTTATTATTTGGAGTTATAATGACTCCAAAAAAAAATTGACAAAGTCAAAATATGGACTTTTACAATCTAGCTACCTTAAGAAAATGTCGCGCCCGACATTTCCCTTAAGGATTCAGGCATAAAACCAATCTCAACCAAATTTGTTCTATCAAAACTCAAATAAAATCAAATCAAAATTAATACTCATCAAAATCATACAGTCATATATGTAATTCATTTTATCACATATCATTCAATTATGCAATCAATTATATATTTAAAATAATGCACCTTAAGCTACCCATTCTACCCAACACACAATCAATTTCTATAACTCTGACAACAATCAATTCTTTTAGTAACTATACTCTGATACCAACTGTGATGCCCCAGAATCTAAATTGGAATAATTATTTTTTTAATCTTTAAATAAACAATGCATAGAGCTATCTATTATTATCTATCGTAATAAACAACAAAATATATTCTATAATTCAAAACATTAATGTGCATATATGTATTCATTCTCAAAAATCATATACAATACTCAGGATCCACACAATCAAAATAATATGATGAAGACGGTTTTTGATTTGGAGCTATAATGACTCTAGAGAAAATTTGGCAAAGTCAAAATACGAGCTATTATAATAGCGATGGCTAAGGTGGTCGGAGGCGGCAACCAGCTTTGGTCGTCGATGGGGGGCAATGGTGGCTTGCCAGCAAGGGGTAGCAATGTCTTAAGTTTGTAGTGTATTTAGAAATCACTCAGATTTGAAGAATTCCAAATACAAAAAATGAACTAAAATGGAATACACTACATTTGTTTTAATTTATCTCGATTTTATTTTTCATCCAACCAAACACACGAATTATTAAAACTCATGCATTTGGATAACTCTACACCCTAAATACATCAAACCAAAGAGCCCCTACATATCTTTTTCACCCAACCAAATGCCCCTTACTTTTTCAAGGGTTTAAATTTTAGACTTCTATTAAGAGATAAGACATAAAATCACTCAATTAAGTAATTTATGATGCCACATAAAATATAACTCATAATTGGGATTATTTTCTTTTTTATTATTATTATCATAAATCAATGTCAATAAATTAAAATAATAAAGAAACATACCCACAAAAAGTACATAAATACCTTACAAATTACAAAGTAAAGGGAACACTTAAAAATTCATAGTATCATCTGAGAGAATTAAAATTAGGTCACAGAGCGGATGTGTACTTATTGAAAAGCCGATAATATCTACAAAATCACATATAAAAAAGGCTCTACACTAATGTTGAAGAGGTCTGCTACACCCCAACGATGTAGTAAGTTAAAAGCCATCCAAGTTAGAAAGTAGAAGACCTATCATAGAAAGTAGAAGAAATTAGGGCAATCTTCCAGGTTTGGTTATCTCTTATCAATCAACCACAAGGCACAAACTTCTTCTTTGTTGATTTTTAATTTAGGTTGGTGGTAGAGAGAACTACATTTATACTTTCTCTCGATGGCTCAACCGATAAATCGACAAGGCAAAGTTGCAGCTAGTAAAGAAGAAGCGTTATCTTCTGGGAATTTCAAGTCTCATCTCATCAAGAATTTTTTAATTGTAACAATACTAAATTTTCTACACATATAATTAGTATTTTATTTGATATTATTTTGGTGTTTAAAATGAATTATTAATGCTGAATAATGCATAATAAAAATGTGTGCACATTTGTTTGAATACCTCAACTTTATATCTTAACAGAAGATATTATTTTAGGGCATCTTTGAGTACGAATTTTAACATCCATGAAAAGATATTTCAAGAAATTATCAAATTCAAATGAATAAAAAAACTATGGATGATAATAACAGTAAATTTGAAGAACAAAATAAAAAATACTATGTAGTTAAAGAAGTTTTGACAAAGTAAATTATGAAATTAAATGTTGAAAATCTTCCATCAAATCTAGGATTGAGAATTCCCATCAGTGAGTTTAATCATAATATTTGAGATGAAATTCATAGAACATATTTACAAAAAGGATAATTTTAACCTCGTAGTCATGATTTTTCAAAAAAAAAAAAAAAAAGTAAATTTGAGATGAAAGACAGATGCTTTAATCCTACTTGGTTTGACAAATACTCTGAGGCTAGAGTATGACATATGTAAATATAAAATATATTGCCTGTAAGGTTATCTTTTTAGAACTTCCGATAAAGGCAACAAAGCATGAAGAAGCATATAGTAAACATGAATTTTCAAATTGAAAAAAAAAAAATCAAACAAATTTGAGCTTTATGTAGGAAGTCATAATAGTGCACATAATAACCCAAGACGAAGTTAAGAAGACCTGATGAAACAGAATCAAAATATTGATTTTGTGTTCCATAAACAATTAGATCAAACTACAATTGCTATCGCACCCGTCTCGATACTTTCATTGATTGCATAAGATTTAATATGAAAGAGATTAGCTTTTTAGGAATATGATGAATATTCTAAATACAAGAATTAGGGTAATTTTGTTGAATTGATGCAGTTCCTGGCTGAATATAACAAAGTCATACAATATGTGGTACTAAAAAATGCACCTCAAAATTTAAAATTAATTGCGCTTGATATTCCAAAAGATATCACAAGAGCTTTCGCAATTGCAATGACCAAGTTCATATCCGAGGACATTGGTGATAAGTTTTTCTCAAATTTAGTTGATAAATCATTTGACACATCCACTAAAGAATAAATGACAATTGTAGTACGTTTTATTAACATAAAAGATTTAATAATAGAATGTTTTTTGGGGATTGCTCATGTGTCAGATAAAACTTCAAGTAGTCTAAAATTTACAATTGAACGACTCCTTTGAACTTATGAATTGAGCATTCCTAAAATACGGGGCCAAGGTTATGACGACTATAGCAATATGAGAGAAGACTTTAATGCCCTGAAGGCTCTATTTCTGAATGAAAATAAATCAGTATGTTACATTCATTGCTTCTCACATCAACTTTAATTAGCATTTGTAGTTGTTGCAAAAAATCATGTTTATATTATCATGATATTTATTATAATTTTGAATATAATTATAATAAATATTGTTGGTGTTTCTTGCAAGCGTCCTAATCAGCTTTGAGAAATACAACAAGAAGATATTGAATGAATTACAAAGTGGAAAATTTTTAATTAGGCGATGCTTAAATCAAGAACTAACCCTTAGGCGTGCAGGCGATACACGATGGGATTCGTATTATGAATCAATTATTAGGTTGATTATAATATTCTCTACAGTAGTTGATGTTCTAGAAATAATTTTGGAAGATGGTGTAAGCTCAAAACAAAAAAGGTGAGGTATATGCATTATTAGAATCATTACAAACATTTAAATTTTCTTTTTGTCTGCATGTGATGAAAGATGTAGTTGGCTATTAAACTATCACAGGCTTTGCATAGAGGAGAACAAGATATTATAATTGCTATATATTTGATTCGTATATGTAAAATGAGACTACATTATATGAAAGATAATAAGTGGGCGTACTTCATTAAAAAAGAAAAAGAAAAAGGGGGCATACTTCATTAGTAAAGTAAATTCATTTTGTGAGCAATATAAAATAAATGTTCCATATATGAATGATAAAAGAGTTGCTCATGGCCACCCTCATCGTAGAGCTCAAAATATAAACAATTTATATCATTTTAGGGTTAAAATTTTCTACACAGTAAATGATATGCAGCTTCAAGAGTTGAGCAATCATTTAACACAAGTAAATACCGAGCTATTTTTGTGTATTGCTTATTTGAATTTTAATAATAGATTTTATGCATTTAACAAAAACAAGTTGATTAGAATGATAGTTTTACCAAACAGATTATACTCTTCTTCATTAGACCGTTCTTGAAAATCAATTGTACAATTATATTATGGATATTCATTCTGATGATCAGAACTATTAGATTGTATTGTCTATATTATGGATATGCATTCTGATGCATTCTGACATTGGTATTACCCGTTGCTGCAACAGATGTAGAAAGGGCATTTTATGTCATGAATATTATAAAAAATAAGCTACGAAATATAATTGAAGATCAATGGATGAATGATTAATTAATTTTTTATGTCGAGAAGAACTATTAGATTGTATTGATAATGAAGCAATCATTTAACTCTTTCAGAGTATGAAGAGTATATATTATAAATTATAAGTTATTTATTATCTTATATTTAATATTACTTTTTAGATAACAATTGAAAAAGAATTTAAAACTACTTGTGGTGCCGGTCCCAAGACTGAATGAAAAAAAGTTGAGGGAAATTTTTTTAAAAAATTATTTTAGGCCACTCTCCATAAACTTTCTGGCTCCACTAGTGAGAACATGTGATAACAAAAATCAAATAACTATAGTAAAATGAAACCAGCTAAAATATTCCCGAGCCATGAAAAAAATATAACTAGATAGCAATGCAATGGCCATAAAAATAGAATCTAAGCTCAACAATATGCATCAAAGATGCTTCCAAAAGAAATATTGCCCAATACGAAGGTTCTTCAAAATGAGCCATATGTAGGTAAGGGCATTCAAAAAAGAGATGAGAGTATTTCATTGTTCATATGAAAAATCCACATAAGCCTTATCAATTTGAAGCCCCCATAACTAAGAGAATATAATTACTTTTCAAATCCTTCAAACAAGCTATCAAATTATAATAGAATATTGGAAGACTAAGCCTTTTAAAAGCACATTTTTAGTACAATAAAGATTAGCAGCAACAGCAAAACAAATGGCTTTCCTTGCATTAAGTAGCGAAAAAATCCTCTTTAATGTTCCAAAATAGCATTCCTATTAGGAAAAAAAAGAAGTAAATTGGTATTTTGAAAGAAGAAAATTCCTGCCCACAACCAATTTTAATAAAAAATCGTTGACGCATTTCATTAGAAAATGACTTACGTTTGGAACAATTTTCTTAATGCTTTCTAAAACAAATTTCATATATAAGATATTTTTGGAAAATAACAAAAATGCAGTGCCCAAAATTGTGCCAAACAAAACCTAACAGGCATCACATTACTATCTATTGTAGTACATTTGGGAGTGATAGTATGACATTGTATTACTTAGACTTCGTTTGGGACAGCTTTCTTATTGCTTCTTAAAGAAGTTTTTTAGTAAAAAAATTTAATTTTTATACTAGAAAACTACTTTAAGAAGCAATAAGGCTTCGTTTGGGGCTGCCTTTTTGCTACTTTTTAAAGCAGCTTTCCAGTATAAAAATTAAAATGTTTGTACTGCTTTAAGAAGCAACAAAAAAATTCCCAAACAAAGGCTTAATGACATGCAAAGTCAGGGGCGGAACCCAATGTCCAGGGGGGGCAACTGCCCCCCCTCAAAAAAATTTTTTTAATTTTTTTAATGGGTTTTTAAATTTTTCCCTTTTTACATTTTTTTTGCTTTAAGTTTTCAAGCAATTGCCCCCCCCCAAAAATTTTAAAAAAGTCTTTAGTAATTCCCAAACACCCCGCCAGGGGAACTGCCCCCTTGGACCCCCGACATATATGTCTTATAAGTTTGCCCCCCCTGAAAATTAGGGCTGGTTCCGCCCCTGTGCAAAGTCACAAAATTAGCTCTGCATGGTTGGATAGCCATCCAAAATGTAGGAACAAATCTGTGTGGTTATATATGTTCAATAACTAACATTGAATGCTAATTCAAACTAAGCATAAATACAAACATTGCAGAGACAAGACTTATTAATCAAAATTTAACATTTTTTTCATTTAATTTCACAACACTCAAATTTATCTCTAATCATTAAAATATTCTTTTTCTTTTTTATAATTCTTATCGAATTTATCATTATATATATTTTATGTTGTCATTCTTGAAATTTTAAATAGCAAATATTATATTATTTAGGAAATTAAGATTAACATATTTCTTATTGCTTTCTGAAGCAACTTTTTAATACAAAAATTTCTTAAAATAAAAATTTTGTATTAAAAATATATTTTAAAAAGCAATAAGAAAAATGCCCCTAATATTTTACTTTTTTTTATAAATAATTATTTTTAGGGAAATATTATATCATTAATTTATTGATTATGAAAATATTATATTAAAATTTTCATATTTAGGCTTTTAATCAATTTAATCAAGCACTTGCTATTTATTTTAGACACCTGTGACGTGTTTTAAATAAAATAAAAATAACTAATTGTGTGGAGTTGTTGAGTGGTTGACGTAATAACTAATAAGCACTTTAATTAATTATTGGTGGGGTTTGAACCTCAAATTATTGGTACTAATCTCTCTATGGGGCATGAAAATATATATATATATATATATATATATATATATATATATATATATATATATATATATATATATTTTTAGTCACTTTCTGCTGAGTAGATTATGATATCAATTATGAAGTCATTATCTCCCAAAAAAAATTATGAAGTAATTTTATTTTAATATTTTAGTTAAAAAATTATGTTAGAAAATTCAGAGATTTATATACATCAGTTTATTTCATGCTATTTACATATCTAGCACCCAAAATTTTATTATTACATTCCATGCACACATATTTGTTCTATGGGTGGTAGACATGTAATATTAAAGTTTTATGTGTTAAATATATAAATAGCATGAAATAAAGTTGTATACTGGTATGTATGTAAATCTCCCTAGAAAATTTTAATATGAATTATATTAAAATGAATTTTAGAATTATTGATTTAATTTATTTTTAATATTATTTTACTCTCAAAATAAATTTAATAATTTTTAATTTATTATAATATGATTTATATAATTAATATAATTCCTTTTTTTAATGCTAAAAATAAGATTGTCATTTGAATAAGTTGGAATTGAATTAAATTATTTTTTGATGAAAATTTGACACAAAATTAGCTATTAATTTGTCTTAAATGGTTTTATTTTGAGATAATTTCAAATCAAATCAATTTAATTGTAATTTATTAATGAATTCTTTACTTGATATTACTTTCAATTCAATTTTATTTTGATTAACTTTAAAATAATAAAAAAAATAATTAACACATAAAAATATATTATTCAATATATAATAATAACCATATTTTTTCTTAAGTAGAATAAAAATAATCTGATTTTCTTCTGAATATTATAATTTTTACTAATATTATAATTTATATTAAAACAAAGAACAGTGAATTAAAAAATATTTAATTCATGATTTGAAGTTAATAAAAAAGTAGGGAACGTGCTTTCCATAATGCCCCCTTTTTTTTTTTTTTTTTTTTTTTTTTTTTTTTTTTTTTTTTTTTAACTTGATTCTAAATTAATAACACAACAAAAGGTTACAACACCAAAAACAAAAAGAAAAGCTAGAAGGTAAGAAAATAAACAACAGAGAGAAGTAGAGACTAAAAACGAGCTCAGAACTAAATCAAAGCTATCGGCGTCCAGGGCGACCCGCACGAGCCCGCCAGTAAGCGAAGAAAGCACCCCGAGAAAAAGGATGCCACCAACAAAGAAGGACCAGACCGCGAACCCCAACCACATCATAGCCCAAAACCTGACGTAGCAGCAAATCCAACAGTAAAACCGCCAACTCCCAAGAAGAAGCAGCAAGATTCCATAATGCCCCTTAATTATCTAATTATATAATTTAATTTAGAGTAGTGATTTAATTAAATTACAACAAATAGATACAATAACCTTACCCTGTTGATCATATTTATAAATAATTAAAAAATATACACTAATGTTTAAATTTCATATTAAGTTATTTCATATTGGTTGAATCTCAATCATTTGGATTAATTTTTTATAATTGTTTTTTAAAAAATATTATAAATTTATTTTAATTTTTAAGAAAATGTTTGTATTTACATATTCTCATTTTTTCTATTTTTGAAAGCAAAATATTTATTTTAAAAATATCCAAAATAAATTTTAGAAATTTTGCATATTTAAAAACAATTTGTATATAAAAAAATAATTAAATGGGGTATGCTTAACTGATCTCTTGTCATGGTCTGATGCAACAAAACAGTATTTGTTGTATTGATGAAAGGGATCGCTGCCTTCCTTTTCAACCTTCTTAGGGATTGACAAAAATTGGTGAAGAAAATTTATCTCTTCATGTGAATTTTATAATTATTATTTATATTGAAATATATGTAATAATAGAAATTAAAATATAATTAAATTTTATATTATATTTATTTTAAAATAAATTCAATAATTAGTAAATTCATTCCAATTAAATTGGAATCAAGATATCCTTTATTTTTTTTTCCAAAGCTCCTTTGATCCTTCATTTATAGGGTTTGACCTAATTGGTTATGTGATGTAATTCTTATGTTTTTTATATTTTTGACATAATTATTCTAATATTTCAAATGGTATGATTAAATAATGAATTTGTATTACATTCAATTCATTCACTGTTGATTTACTTACTATTTGCAATTCATTTTGCAACTAATGTTTTGATCCGATCACAAATATCTAATAACCTATCTTTCGGTCATAGACTCATAGTTTATTTTTCCGTCAGTTTTTTCGCTCTCCCGACACCTAGATCAGATAAATTTCGAATCTACAATTGACCTCGAACCCTCTTTCTTTTGATATTGATTCTATGGTCCAATTCCATCCTCTCTTTTAGGAAAAATTATTTTGTGCGGAGGCCGGACCCAAAACGTTGTCCGAAGACCAACCAGAATGTGTCATATCAACAGTACCGAGCAGCGGTACCGAGCAAGGGGTGACATTGCGCATTCTTCTAGACATAAAACCCATTTGTTTACCCTCTCTCTCAATCATTCACTGATCAAGCGTAGTTGTGGACAACCTTTACAGGGCTTCATAAAGATTGTTGATTTTTGCTCACTCAATATTCCTATTCAATTTGCATCCAAATTTGACAATATTTTGCTTCTTGTAGATTGTTATTTCTTCATTAATCTTTTATGCAACTCAACTGGTCATATATTAACATTTTTGTTTATATATATATATATTTAAAGCTAGGTAAGGAATATATTAGCACTGAATAGATGCCATAAGGCCAATATAAATACTAATCAAAGCATCTCTTCTCCACATTGGATTCCATCCTTGTTTTATGTTAATTTCCACTGCCTAAATTATTTTATAGTTGACAATACTTTTAAGGTGGTGCTCTTAGCACCCATATCAGATTTTATCCAAAATTTCTAATTAAGTGGGCTCCATACATCACATAAAGGTGAATGTAAAGTTTGTTAGATAAAATTCATATATGAAAATATTCGATTTGCTTTGAGATTAGTGCTATACGGGTACAATTTGTATTAAGGGGATCCTGATAAAAAAAATATTAAGTGGGCTCCATATCAGAAGAAGATGAATGAAACTTGTCTCATAAAATTGAGATGTGACAGTATTGTCTATACTCTATATCCATTAGGAAAGAAAGCTCAAGCTCTGACCTCTCCACTTCTCCACTCATATCTTCTTAAAGAAGATTATGAATCTATCCTCCTTGAGTAACTAAAAGCTGCTTTTTCTTCATTTTATTTTTAATCTTTCTTCATCAAACCAGTTTGAGCTGATCTTTGTCAGGAGAAATAGCAATGGATTTCGGTGGATTTTTGGAGATTTCGAAGAGCAAATGTATGCAGGAAGAGGAGAGCAGATGCAGGAAGCTGAAGAAGAAGAAGAGTTGATAGGCCTAACTTGATGAGTGTATAGGCAAGTCTGATGCTTGGCTTTGGTATTCATCTTGAATCCTTTCCTTTCTTGCAGTTCTTTAGGTGCTTTGGTTCTCCGTCTTTCTGAAATGTAAGAACCTTTACTTTGGTTCATAAAATAATGAAATCCTAAGAGAATCATATCCTTGAGTTCTTATGATCTTCTCTAGATGGGTCATGAGTAGTTCCTCTTTGTTTTTACAGCCACATAAATCCACAGGTAACAAGGAAATTCCGTCAGAAATGTTGACAAATTTCCGGCGGAATTCCATACAACGGTAATTCACGTGTTAGAAAGTTTAAATAAGTTTTTCTGTCGAAAACAATCTCGGTGGATCTTTCGGCACAATTCCGGTGAAAAAAATGAAGGTAACGCCAGAAATTATGCCGGTAATTTCTGATAGAAATTGCACTAGAATTTAATATATGCCGGTAAATAAGCCGGCGGAATATGCGCCAGTAACATAACGGCGGAAAGAACGCAGGAAATTTACCAGCGCATATTCCGCCGGTTAGTCTGTCACTTTTTCCGGCACATGTATGTCTGCTGGAAAGTCCAACGTTAATGAAAGATTTTCCATTAGTGAGCATTGTTACAAAAAAAATTATTTTAGAAGTTTTTTCTTATGCTAATTTTTGTTAGAAGTGTTAGATCAAAGGTAAAAAAATAAGAATATTTTATTAATGAAGTAATATATTTGTATAATAATTAAATATAATCATTTTTTTTATTATAAAATAACACCTTTTTTTTGTTCTAAGATAAATTTTTATTTATTATTTATATACATTAAAAAAAGTAATCATTCAAATATATTTTGATTTTGAAAGAAAAGTTTGTCAACTGATTTATCTATTCAGAATAGTTTTTGAGTGGTGATTGGATAGAGTGATGTAAAGTGAGGGAAATGAAGCAAAATTATTGAAATCAGAGTATGACTATGAATAGTTAGTATTGACCTCAGATTTTAACCCCCTTTTAATATAAATTAAATTAATACATGTGCTCATATTAAATAGGTAAAAAGTGTATTAGTCATATTAAATAGGTGACCATGAATGTTTATCTTGGTCGTTCGTCGAATAGAAGGAAAAACTAAGGACCACGGTACCGCTCGGTACACTCGGTAGTCTGTCCGGACACAATAATTTTTCGATCGTTGAAGGATGTCGCAAGTCAAACAATAATGATATGAGGCATGACTATTTTTTTCTAATACAGTGAGAAACGCTCAGATTGTGAATTGACAATGGACTTTTGGAAGATATCGTTTGTTGGTAGGATTTGTTATTCTGTGCGGTATGGATGGCGTCTGGAGACCAATAAAAATGTGTCACATCACCCTAGGTGTATGCGATTGGTACCGCTCGGTCCCTAAGCACACGTCCGGTGTCCGAACATAATAATAGCTATGTAGTTAGACATTGCATGTTGGTCAATATGCAATATTGAAGGAAAGGCAGTGGTTTGTAGTTTGCTTGATTCCTAACCTAATAAAAACTTTGAAGAAGATCATTAATCACAGGTTAAGTGGCTGAGGTTTTATGTCATGTTTTCTAATAAATTGCAGTAGCTATCATAACTTGTATAACGTAGGGGGCTTCATTTGGGACGGCTATCTTTCTGTTTCTTAAAGTCATTTTTTAGTACACAATATTTTTTTTTAATCAAAAAGTCGCTTTAAGAAACAGTAAGAAAACCGTCCCAACCAAAGGCTTAAATGACTTGATTTTTAAAGCAATTTGGAGGGTTAGGTTTTGTTTTGAACGGATTTTTTGTTGCTTCTTAAATCAACTTTTTAATAAAAAATTAAAGTATTTATAATAAAAAAACTGTTTTAAGTAGCAACAGTAAAGTCGTCTCAAATAAAGCCTTAGTTAATTATCTTCTTTTAGTCAAGAAATAAGTCCAAAATAATCATGAAACCCTAACCCTTTAACATTAAGGTGCATAAGTCTATTCATGATCGTTTATGATTGCATTATATATAGAAGGGTTGTATCATTGGAAATTTGGAATAGAAGAAGATTCAAAGACAGCCCCGGCTAGTCGTCATTAATGTCTTGTAAATATTAAATAATAAAAAATGATATTTATTAAAGATGCTCAGTATATTTTTATTTCACAATAAAATACAAACAAAATAAAAATAAAAAAGTAAAAGTAAAAACAAAAAAGTAATATTAATACTTTAAAATTTAAATATAAAATTGCAATGGAAATATAAATTATAACAATAACTCGATTATTATTTTACGTATACTTTTTATATATTTCAAAATATTTCTTCAAAAAAACAAAAAACTTTTTTATATTTAAATGTCAGCCGCTTTTTTTTTTTTTTTACTTTTTTTTTTATTTTTTTTTTATTTTTTTTTACTAAATTATTTCCAGAATATACCTCAGGAAAATACAATTATCTCACATTGTTTGGATCAACAGACCATAATTTAGATGATGTGTGTAATATATTTTTTATTATTTTACTATTTTAATATATTAAACATAAAGAAAATAACTACCACTAAGGTTTAGTTTGGGACCATTTTTTTTTTTCTTTCTAAAATGATTTTTTAGTAAAAACATTTTAAATTAAAATTCTTTATACTAAAAAATCTTCCTAGAAATTAATAAGAAAGCTTTCCCAAATCAAGCCTAAGTCTGAAATTGCATTGCGTAAAAAAAAAAAGCTTTAACAACTATTTCTTATATATATATATATATATATATATATATATATATATATATATATATTATATTGTTGCATCCTGGAGTCTTCGCGGTGGTAGAGAAATATAAAATTTAACATCTTAACTTCGTACGAAAATACGGTAGAAGTCCAACAATGGATAGAAATCCAGCATCGTATAGATGTCTGACGAAAGTACGACAACGGACAAAAATTCGACGTCGGGTAGAAATCTGGCGATGAGTAGATGTCCGGTGTCATGTAGAAGTCTGAAGTCAATCGACGGCCGGGAAGAATTCCATCGTTAGATCTTATTTGGGCAAAACTCCATAGTCACTTGGAGATCGGGCGGAGTTTCAGCGTCACTTGGAAGTCGTACAGAACTCCGGCATCACTTGAAAGCTTGGGTTGTACACCTGCGTTCCTTGAAAGTCGGGCGGAACTCCAGCGTCACTTGAAGGTCCGGCGGAACTCCAGCGGTGGTCGAGGAGGAGCTTCTTCCCTTCTTATCTTCTTCCCTTCTCTCTTCTTGCTTGGATTTTGGTACCCTCTCAAGAGAAATGAGGGATTATTTATAGTTTTCTGAGAATGACATGAATCGTAAATAGGAGGAGGATCAAGGGCAAATGGAGAGTGAATGAGATGGACGGCCGATATTGAATCCAATAATCATAGACCGTTCGTCAGACATTTGAAGGTATTAATGAAATCGGAATTCGATGATCTTGAGCTCGTTGGATTTGTCTTGTCGCGCCGATCTATTCAACTATAAGCATGTCATATTTTGAAATTGATTGGTAATACAAATTATGGATTGAAGTTTTATAATGTGATTCGGGTCTTCGATTTGGACCCATTTGGGCTCGGATTGTGTTGAAATTGGTGTCGTTGGGTTCGTATTTCCGAGACGCTCAATTCGATTATAAGTTTGCTTAAATCATAGTTTAGATGGCCCCAAATTTAATTTTTGAAATTTCCAACTTGATTTTTGCCTCGAGATTCGTGTCCCAATCATTATAATTTTTTTATTATATATTTTTTAAAATTTTTATTTGAGATAGCATTTCTTACTATTTTTTAAAGCAGATTTCAAGTACAAAAATTCTAATTTTTATACTAAAATATTACTTTATCAAACAGTAATAAAGTTTCACAAATTTTCCAGCCTTTCCCTTTGTTTTTTAAGTCTCTCTCTCTTTATATATATATATATATATTTCAATAAATTTGTCAACATAATTATTAAATCAAAATTTTAATTTTAATTTATATATCAAATTAAAATTTCATTTGGGACAACTTTTTTAATGCTTTGTAAAACTACTTTTTAGTACAAAATTTCTTTAAAAAAAAATAGTAATCTAAAACTATCCCAATGAAAGCCTACATATTTTTTTCTAATTATCTCACTAAGTGAATAAAAATGGAACTTACATTAATGAGTATGGTGTACTAATTCTTTCGCTTATCTTTCCAATTGTGAATGCAATTAATGAACTACAGCTCTCTTGAATTGACAAATCACACCAACTAACTCAAAGTATAAGAACTATAAATAATAATGCTTTTGCCCATTCATAACATCATGACAATAAATTGCCAATGAAAAATTGTTAGGGGTTATTTTGACATCAATAATATTAGTAGGATATTATATTTATTTTACTGCATTTTAATAATGTTATATTTCATTCGAAATAAAAAAAAAATAAAGTAATATTTTAAATAGATTATAAATAGTATCTTTTTTATAATTGTTGCGTCCTTGAGTATTCACGGCGAAAGAGAGATGTATGGTTTAAAGTCTTAGGGTTGTACGAAGATCCAACACACACACTGATAAAAAGAGAAAGTGCCTCATTTACTAGAGACACCAAGATTTTTCTGTAGAAAACTCCTGAAATGGGGAAAAAACCCACGGGGCCTAGCCCAGTTTGAATGAATCCACTAGTATTGCAGTTGATTACAAATGAAGCCCTTCCTTGGAGGAAGACTTTAGCTTGATGTACATCTTATAGGATACATTACATGATTAAAATAGAAAGAATCACTGCTAAAGTGCTTGTTTTGTCTGAAGGACTATAGTCGATGGGCGACGTAAGTCGGAAGGACTGTAGTCGGCGGTCGACGGAGGTCGGAAGGACTGTAGTCAGTGGACGACGTAACGACGTAAGTCAGAAGCAACGTAGTCGGCGGGCAGAGTCAAGGAACGTAGTCGGCGGGCGACGAAGGTCGGAAGGACTGTAGTCGGTGGACGACATAAGTCAGGAGGACCATAGTCGACGGGCAACAGAGGTCAGAAGGACTGTAGTCGGTGGGCTACATAATTCAGAAGGACCGTAATAAACGGGTGATGGATGTCGGAAGGACTGCAGTTGATGGAAATCCAACAACGGACATAAATCCAACATCGAATAGATGTCCAGCGAAAATCTGAAAACGGGCATAAGTCTGACGTCGGGTAGAAATCTGGTGACGAGCGGAGGTCCGACGTCGGGTAGAAGTTCAACGTCAGTCGGCGGCCGAGGAGAACTCCGGCGTTAGATGGTATTCGAGCAAAACTCCAGAGTCAGTTGGAGATCGGGTGGAACTCCAGGGTCACTTGGAGGTCGGGCAAAATTCCGGCTTCACTTGGAGGTCAAGCAGAATTTCGACGACGCTTGAAAAGTCAAGCGAAATTCCGGCATCATTTGGAAGTCGGGCAAAATTCCAACGTCTCGTGGAAGTCGGGCAGAATTCTAGCGTCTAGTGGAAGTCGGGCATAATTTTGACGTCACTTGGGCATAATTTCAGCATCTCATGGAAGACGGGCAGAATTTCGGCATCACTTGGGCAGAACTCCAGCATCTTGTGGAAGTCAGGTAGAATTTCAGCGTCTCGTTGAAGTCGGGCAGAATTTTGACGTCACTTGAGCATAATTCCAGCATATCGTGGAAGTCGGGCAGAAGTCCGGCGTCACTTGTGCAGAATTCAGCGTCTCACGGAAGTTGGGCAGAATTCTGGCGGTGGTGGTCGAGGAGAAGTTTCTTCCCTCATATACTTCTTCTCTTCTCTTGCCCCCCCGTGGCCCCCCCCAAGAGAAATGAGTGGCTATTTATAGTTTTCTGAGAGTGACATTACCCATAAATGGGCGGAGGATCAAGGAAAAATGTGGAGTGATCTAGATGGACAATCGATATTGAATCCCTTGATCATGGACCGCTCATCAGACATTTGAAGGTCTTAATGATATCAGAATTTGGTGATCTTGGGTTCGTTGGATTCGTCTCGTCGAGCCGCTTGATTCGACTATAAGCATGTCATATTTAAAAACTGTTTGGTAATACAAATTATGGATTGAAACTTCGGAATGTACTTCGGGCCTTCGATTCGGACCCATTTGGGCTCGGATTGAGCAGAATTTGGTGTCGTTGGGTTTGTGATTTCGAGACGATCATATTGACTATAAGTTTGCTAAAATTAGAGTTCCCCATATTTAATTTTTTAAGTTTCCAACTAAATTTTTGCCTTGAGATTCGTGCCCGATCAAGATAATTTTTTTATGATACATCAATAATATTTTTAAAAATATTGTTTTGCATCTTGATAATTGAAAATTTTTGAAATAAAAAGTTAGGGGGTTTACATATATATACCCTACCATTTTAATATATTTAGATGTTTAATATTTAAATCTTTATATTTATTAATATATTATTTTTTTATTTAAATCATATCATTATACAAAATGATCATAATTAATCATATATATATAAAGAATCGAATTTAGATTTTCTTAGAAAACATTTTTTTCTTTTTTTTTTGCATTTTACATCCATTTAAATTGAATCATAATGACACTCATGACTTAAGTAACATTAGCTATGATCCTTTTAAAAATTTTTGCCTACAAAATATTAGAATATTTTATTAAAATTATAAGAGTCAAATTTTAGTAAGCCTCATTTGGGATAGCTTTCTCTTTACTTTCTAAACCAGCTTTCTGTACAAAACTTTTTAATTTAATAAAAATTTTAACTAAAAAATCTTTTGGAAAGCATTAAGAAAGTTTCCCAAATAAAATCTTAATCAAAAGTTAATGAACATTTCAAACTTATTTTCATTAAAAAACCCCATAAATAAACAAACTATTAGCTAAGTAACAACCAAAAGAACAAATCACATAAACATGGAATTTTGCTGAAGCCATAATTATTAAATCTCAAAATAAGAAAACTTCACTTCTCACATGGCCACATTACATAAACAACTCACCACAAACTAAGGTTTCGTTTGGGACAACTTTCTTACTACTTAAAACAGCTTTTTAGTACAAAAATTTTAATATTTGAACTAAAAAACTATTTTAGAAAGTAGTTGAAAAGCCATTCCAAATGAAGCCTAAGTAAGTAAAACTTTATTAAAAACATACTAATTATTTTATAATAATATAATAGCATGATTAAAATCTTCAGCCAAAGTTGATTAATTCTAATTAAGCCTTCTCATCCATGGCTAATATGGTGCTCAAGTTCATTGGATTCATGTACTCAACTGAACCGGTCATGAATTGGCTAACAATGATGCGATTTGCTTTCTCTGATGGGTGGAATCCGTCCCAGAAAGCATAAATATCTCTATTTGGGCACAAGTTTGAAGCCACTGTACAAAGGCCAATTCCATTATATGGACCTTGTCCACAGCATGCAATTTTTGATGTTACAAAACCTGCAAAATTAGTCACCTCATCAACATTAAGCCAAATGATCATGAATTATGTATATATAGCATGCATTTTGATAATAATACATAGTGACATTTGATTTCTAGGATGTTTGATTGCGTTCAAAATAATGATTATGAGAAAGTAATGTTTGTTCACTATCGCAAATGTTTGTTTGGCTGGTGAGTCGTCAGTATCATCGATAGAAATATATTTTCATGAACTGTGTATCTCCAACGAACTAGTTAATTGATACTATATAATATATTCTCTGTAAGTTTTAATCGCTATCACTCTCGTTGTCAACTCGTCATCTAATATATCTTATTGATATTTTTTTCCCTCTTGAAAATGGCGTTAATTTATTCAAACTGCATATAAGATGTCAGAGGCAGAACCAAGCCCTGTTTTTTAGAGTTGTCAAAACAAGATTGTGAAATATATCATTTTACGTATGAAATAGAAAAATAAAAAATTTTAAAAGAATTTGAGCAATTGCATTTATTGAAGATATGCAAAATAGTTAAAATGTTCATTATTCTAAAAAAATACGGGATGGACAATTGTGTGACAAACTTTTGTGGTGGGGAGATTGTGAAATCCCTTAAGCAAATGAAAGCTAAACTCATAAACATCGATGCACCTTTTGGTGTAATGACTGAAATTTTTGCAAGAAACTATGCAGTTAATCGTGCTCATCCTAGAGCAAATATGGGATGGGTGATCTACTGGGAAGTTACACCAACATGATAAAATCACGAGGCTTAGGTCAAAGCGGACAATATCTGTTAAGAATTTTGGTTGTTACAAATTGCCTACCCAGAACTCTTCCTAGCTTGCTATACATGAGAAGGAAATGTAACAGATTTGACTTCACTAA
Source organism: Dendrobium huoshanense (assembly GCA_016618105.1). Lineage (NCBI taxonomy): Eukaryota > Viridiplantae > Streptophyta > Magnoliopsida > Asparagales > Orchidaceae > Dendrobium > Dendrobium huoshanense. Next base: position 30,250,210 of record CM028354.1, on the reverse strand, counting down.
ATTTAAGAAAAAACACATATATATAATATGAGTATTTTTAATACCTAAAAATTTTTAATTTATAATTCCTTTTTTTAAATGAAATTCAATAAAAAAAATAAAAAATAAATATATAAATAATGCTTCAATGCTTTCATTATATTTCAACCTAACATCAGCCGTATGGGGATTTCACGTGAGCCCATACTCTCATTATCATTTCAATAATTAACCCCACGTAATTGCAGAGTCAGCTGAGAGAACTGTCTCAATATAAATATATTTCCATATTTAATAATTTGAGCCGATTATTAGCCAACTCGAACTGACTTGTAAAATGAGTCGAACCGAAATTCAAGCCCGAAAAAACAGGCCGGTTTTGTTGTCTTCATATAATAAAATGTAATATGGGTTTTTACCGTAGGCTTGTGGGTTGGTGATGAAGCCCATATGAATTTTGACCGCATTGGCTGCGATGAAAACGTCTGCTCCGATCTGACGGTTGAGATCCGCCAAGAGTTGGACCAGCTGTGGGTTGAAGAGATCGCCGGCCCGTTGGAGCTCCGGGTCGCAGTCGCCGGTTCGGCTTCTTAGGGCAAGCTCGGCCGGCACACAGCCTAGTGGACCGGTTCCGGTGACCAGAACCCGCCTGGCTCCCAGCTCGTACAGTCTCTGCAGAAAATTCAGAATTAAGAAATCAATTTCTAACTATGAGTCCAAATTTAGGATTATTTAAGACAGCTTTTTTAAATAAAATTTATTTTAATTAAATTTGTTTAATTAAAAAGGGGATTTACACAAATACCACTTTATTTCATGCTATTTACTAACATCTTAAACTTTACTATCATTTATATAAAATTTTAATATCAAGTATATCACTCTTATACAGCTCACCTTGGCCTATTGGTTGAATGCTTAGGTTTCCAATTAAGAAGTCTTGAGTTCGAGTTTTGGTGTATGCATGGCGTGTGTGAATTTGTCTTAAATGACCTATAAAAAGTATATCACTCTTATATTTCATTCTTATAACTTATATTATCCTATAAACTTTAATATTGAATTATTTGCACCCATATAGGCCTGCAATATTAAAATTTTAGGTGATAGCTATGTAAATAGCATGAAATAAAATGGTATGTATGTAAATCACCCTAAAAAGAGAGATTTACGCACAATTAGAAAACTATTTAAAAAAAACAACAAAAAAACTATTTTGTAGAACTTTACTTGAAATAGACTCAACTCTTTGAGAAGGGTTTGAAATTACTATAGATTTTTATAAATGTGATTATAAAATTATCGTGAGAAAATTAATTTTATTAATTGCTGTAAGAAATAGATTCTTAATATTAAATTTTTTTAAAGCAACGAAAAAATAGTAATTAAATAAAATTGTAGTTACAATTTGAAAAATAATGCAGTAATAAAATTTCGCAAATAGGCCCTAAATTGCTGTAAGATTTAGGCCTATTTGCGAAATTTTTTCTTTTAAAATTTTTAGCATAACTTTCAATTGATGCAAATATGGGGAATTTTTCAAAAATGAGTAAGCATAAATATTTTGTTATAATTTATATTAGAATAAATTTATATAAAACACTAATTTTAAAGCAAATCTAATAGCTTTTAAATATATTTAGACACAATTATATAAGAAATCATAACACACATTTTTTTAGGACTTTATTTTAATCTCTTTATTTGCATAAATAATGTATAATATATTTAATAGCTATTTTAAAAAACTATTTAATATAACATCACAATAAAGAAAGTCCTCTACCAACCGAAGAAAGAAAAATTATTCTGTGGGACGTTTGGACGTGTTCGGAGTCGAATTCGTACGCGCCATGTCACCTGGGACCCAGTGCATTAGATGATATGATATGTTCAAATTCGCCTCCATACGAGTTTGAACGCTGCACAGAATAATCTCTCCCGAAAAAAAAAAAAAAGAGATTTATGTAAATATATACCGCAAGAATCTTCTTATACTCAGAGATGAGGTACTGAACATAATCAGGCAGAGAGAATTCTCGAGATCTCGCAGAGTAAGGCACCAAATAATAGTTGTTGACGAAGTCGTTCCCGCCGAGAGTTATCAGAACAAGAGCGCCGTTGACCAAACGTTGACTCTGAACTGGACCAATCAGAGAGATCAGCCTCCGCTGGTACTGCTCGAAGTACTCCAGCTGCTTGTTGATTCTTATGATATTAAACTGTATTAGCAGATCATGTGGAAGTAGTCAAATAAGTCCTAATGCTATCAACACATGCAAGCTCTTCAACTGGAGAAATTATTCAGTGCGGAGTCCAAACAGAAACAACCTTCTCAATTGATGTGTATTTTGTGAATATTTATTGTATATTAAATGCTCACAAAATACACAACAAATCAATAAATACTCATAAAACACTCAGCAAATACTCACGAGATACTCACAAGATACTAAGTAATGCTCACAGCTGGTTATTTTGTGAGTATTTACTGCATATTTGAAAATACACAGTAAATACTCACAAAATATATAGTAAATCCGGACAATTTTTTTCGTCCGGACTCCGGACATAATAACTTCTCTTCAACTAAAAACTTTTCAATCAAATTAAACAAATTACTCAGATTTAGCAGATTTCATATGAATTTTACTCAAAAAAAAAAAAAAAAACGAAATAACAGTTCTTACAAACTGAATGCCAGTATCATTCAGAATTCCAATGCCAGCTGAAGCAAAATTAGCTCCCACAAGCAATCTCTCCCCACGCAGCTCAGGGCTCAAATAAGGCAATGTAGTCTCAGCGCCAATTTGCTCACCTGAAACTCACCTCAACAAGCTCAGCAACCAAAGCATATTAGCAAAGAAACCATAGGAGTTAATGGTGATTACTGATAATATCTGGAATGTTTAAGCCATTTGAGAAGCGGCCGGTGGGCCGATGCGTCGGGTAATCGACGCCATATGGAGGCGAATCGGCTCGAGCAGTGGTTGCTAGAAAGTTATTGTTGCCATTATCGACGAGGGAGTCTCCGAAGACGAAGAAAGCCTTGGCCTCAGAAGGCACAGTCCAGCTTCCAAGAGCTAGCAATATTTCAAGCAAGGAGATAAATAGAGTCATGAAGGATTCCATAACTGAAGAATAAGAAGAAGAGAAGGGATAGCTGATGTTAGGTACATGAAAGTGAGAGGGGAGAGGCTTTATATAAAAGTTCAGACAGCATTAAAGTCTTTCTGTAATGTGATTTGGAGGTTATTGATTTAGTTCAATAAAATATAATTTCTCTATGATACAGAAATAAGCATGTATAATCTTTATATTAAGAACGTCATGTACTGGAATGCTATTTTTATGATATAACATTTAAGAACTTTTGTGTTTCTGTCATTCACCACTGTACGTAACTGAGGCGGTGCAGAAAGTCTCAGTTGATTGAGAAATAATTTTGTGCGGAGATCGGACACAGAACTTCGTCCGGATATCAATCAGAATGAGCCATGGTACCGAGCATTACTGAGCCACGGTAACGAGCGAAGGGGTGATGTGACACATTCTGATTGGTATCCAAACAATATTTGGCGCCCGCACATAATAATTAATCAAGTTAATCAACAAACAACTGTGTTAAATTGGCGGGGCCAACTTTATGAGTAAGCAGCATAGCTAAGATCAAGGCCTCTTTTGAGATAACTTTTTTTTTCTTCTAAAAACAGCTTTCTAATTATAAAAATAACAAAAACAAATTTTTATACAAAAAAATTGTTTAAAGAAGCATTAATAAAATCATCCCAAATGTAGCCCAAATTAAACAAAAAAAAACTTAATTATAAATATTTAAGAAAAAAAAAACCTAATACAAAAAATAAATTTCTGTATTTTGCGTACGTAAAAATTTATTTTCTATATATATATATATATATATATATATATATATATATATATATATATATATATATATATATATATATATATATATATATATATATATATATATATATATATATATATATAATTTTTAGTTTAGAGATTGAGAAAAATTAACATAAATTTTATTATGTTTAAATTAAGAGATTTTTTTTTAATAATTAAAAGCTATATATATATCATGATTAAATTTAAGAGCAATGGAATAATACTATAGCCATCATCGATCAGCAGATAAAAAACAAATGGAGGGTTCTTCTTCTCCAAACACAAATAGAAGTCTAATTTAAGGAGGGTATGACATTGAAGCCTTTAAAGTTGGCTTGAGAAACCTTAGAACAGGGAACTCCATATATATATAAAACACATTCCATAATGGAAGACATGAATCTGAAAATCTATTTTTGCATCACACAAATTGATGTATTGGTGCAATTTCAGTTTTTATGTTTATTCATAATTTGATCAAACAGGAATATTGTATAGAGTCGAACATAATTTATATTGAGCCATATTTGATTTTTTTTTCTATTAACTTAGGATTAATTTATGACAGCTTTCGTACTGCTTTGTAAAATATTTTATTACAAAAAAATATAATTTTTGTACTAAAAAGTTTCTTTAAGAAGCAGTAAGAAAGCCATCACAAATGAAACATAAGTCTATTCCCCGTATATCAAATGGAGGTTGAAAGTTAAAAATCTGTGTGACTTATGAGAAGATTGGAGCTACATTAGAGAAAATTTATGAAAAATTCTCTAAGGTGGTAAATAATAGCATGCACTTTAGAGCATCCATGATATTATGAATAAAGTTGCCGATTTAAAGTAAGCAGCATGATTGATTAGATCTTTTTTTCCCTTAAACAAATCTAAATTAGGAGTTTTAAATTTTGTAGGAGGTTGCAGTATAACCTCGAGTTTAAGGAATTTCAACGCTACTTTTAAGAATATAAATCTCATCGATTGTTGGGGTTGAAGTCAATGCTCTCAAACTTGCTTGATATAGGTAAATGTGGAACCTGAATTTTCATCTTCAAGGTTTTTCATATATTGAGTGTTCTTTGGATGTGCTTTGTAATTCTTTGACATCCATAGCTGATTAATTGCATCAAAGAATACAAATGATAAAAAAAAACATCATTACATTTTTTACAATCAATATTTACATTCTACTATAAAATCCTGAGTCTAAAATAATATGGACAATAGACACATTCGCTACAAAAGAATACATATAAGTGAAAAACTTAAGATAAAATTAAACCACATTGCTACTTAGCCTCGTGCTGAGGGGCCCTTACATTTACCTAAAATCATATAAAACAACATAATATGAGCGTGAACGTCTACTAACTAATTAAAATATTACAACTGAAATCAATACAAGACAAAAGAGAAACAATATGTTGTAAATCCTATAAAGAAGTTAATACATCAATATTAAAATATGCTATTTGAATCGGTCATCTATATCAATTGATCAATTCTATTACACATCCCTTCTCATTCTATCGGTCAATCAACCATTCTGTCATTATCATTCAATCAATTTCATTCAATAATATAATTCAATGATTCTCATCATTCTATTAGTTATTACAATAGTATTATTATCAATATTCAGTAATGATAAGCAAAAACAGTAATTAGTATTCTATTAGATATTCAAATGATGGTATCTTGATCTTGCTCCTGCACTTATAAGTCTCAATTAATCGCTCCTTATAACTCTCAATTAGTTAACTCCTTATAACTCCTCTTTAGTGAATCACGTGACAGTCACTCTGATTCCTTATAACTATCAATCAGCTCTAGCTCCTTATGTTTCACATCAATAATCAGTATCAAAATCATTCATAATAAAAAGAAGATTCTAGAGGTGACCCCTAAAAGTTCAGGTGGTGTATCCCGCCATGTATCACTTTGTCCCCTATAAGGTTCAAGAGGTAACTCCCATGGTGTAACACTGTCTTGTATGACACTTAGTTCTCATCTTCAGCTAGCATGTCTCTAGTACCACTCTCCCAATCATGTGCTTATATTCATTCACATCAATCATTTCAGTTCATATCACATTTAAAATGTTTTTATATTAAATCATAGTACATTTACTTTAATTTCAACCCATTTTCAGTATACCTTTTCCCCCATTTATTTTATCCTGAAATTTCTACACACATATTTAAAAGATGAAAATCTAATAAAATCATACCAAACAATTAAGAATGAAAAAAATTATAACATATTAAAAATTACACTGTGAAAGCTCATAAAATCAAAAGATAATGCATTTTTAACAGATTTAAGAGAAATAAAATCCGTAGAAATCAAAGCCATCGAAAATAGAGGTCAGAGGATAGTTACTTACCATAAATAGAATAATTTCCATAAAAGGAATGGCTGACGAAAATGTCCTGAAAAGCTTTATTTTTTCGCTCTCCTCTCACACACACACACACTCTCTCTCTCTCATCTTCATTTCCCCCTTCAGTTTCTTCCAAACCAAGCAAAGAGAATGAGGGAAAGTGAGGGGTGATGACATAAATGTTTAGAATAAAATACATATAAAAACTTTTTAGTGGTCTGGAGCTGCAACGCTCCGACCCAGTGTCGCATGTTGAATCCAAAAATGCTGTAGAAATAGACGCTTCAACCCAACCATCTTTTTTTGGAGTCGCTTTGCTCAATGGCCAGTGCCTCAACGCTCACAATCTCAACACCGCAGTGCTACAATTTAAACAAAAATTCAAATATTTCATTATGAAATTTTTTTTTTTATATATTTTTTTGGTTGCTACACTCTAACCCCTTTTTTATAAGTTTAAGTGGAGTTACAACAATCCATAAAAGGCTTCTTATGAGTAATACAAGCACAACTGTATTGTATTGTTCTACAATTGCTTATGTCAAAATGAATAACTTTAGTTAACTTATAGGTTTCTAATTACACAAATAACTCATTGTGAATTCCAATTAGAGGATGAGTTAAACTCATGCTACTAGCGACTTTAGTTGGAATCAAGAAGCTCTAATATTGAGGTTTCCAACAACTCTGCTTTGGGTTGGGTGTGTAGCTTTATCTGTCTTATGGGCCAAATAAGTTTTGATTGAGTACAAAGATAAATATGCCGAATATGTTTGGCGAGTTGAACTCGGCCATGTAATTATAATACTATTGAATAACCTCAAATTAATGATAAATGAAGCCCCACTTTTTTGTCTAGTTTTGAACTCAGTTCATTTAGATCAACAAGACTTGGTGAATCTTACTTAGACAATATTAGGCATACAATATCATTATTGTATTAAACTTTTATGAATTTATAGAAAACAAGACTTTGCATGTGATATAAATAATTCTCTTCAGCGTTCTTCTAAGCGAAAATAAATTAACACCACCAATATCTTTGCTACCTTAATAAATATACTGAACAAACTCAACATATATACCACATTGCACAAACTTTAGATGTACCTGCATTTTTCAAATCCAAATAAAAAAATAGATGTACCAAGAAAATGAGATGCATTACCAAAGAAGCTAATAAATCTCCCTCTCTCTCTTATTAATGCCTTACCTTTTCAACAATTTTTTTGGCTATTGAGTATATCAATGTTTGTTGAATATTAAATTTCAGCTTTCAGCACAAGAGTTATATCATGTACTAATTCAAAGAGAAAGCTTTCTTTCTTCTTTTCTCTTTAACATTTAGACCAATTAAGTCAAATTCACACACACGTCACTAGGGGTGTCAATATTTGACACGACACGAAAATCCGACCCGAAATTTTCGGGTTGGATCTGACCCGTTTGAAAATAGGGTCGGGTTCGGGTTCATGAATTCGACCCGTTTAAAAAACGGGTTGATGAATCTCTTGATTTCACATAAATAAACAATTAAGTAAATAAATGCAAGTCATATATTTTACAAATGTACCCTCACCATCCCCATCAATTTTATTCAAGTTATTATTATTGCCATAATGATTCTCATCCATACATGCGCAAGGCATTAACTCCCATGGAGAATGTTACAGTTCAACATACTAAAAAATTACAATGACAATTATAGTTTTAGAAACATTAGTTTATGCTAATGTCAGAGAAAGGGATGCTATATTTTATCAATAAAAGATATGAACAGTAATGATGTTGACATTCACATGAGATCTAAAATCAATCCCTTGTTTTTATTGTTGTAATTAACACTAACAGCCCTTCTCATGCTTATAATTATTGATTATTCTCTTAATTAGTATATTTTGAGTATCTTAATTAAGCTTTGATTGATTGATAAGAATGAGAGAGAACGGGTGCGTTATAACACTAATATGGGGTATATCTATTATTAAAAATATAAGGTATATATATTTGTGTATTTGGAAATGAATACATACACCATTTTATTTGTGTGTTTTTAAAATTAAAAGCATAAAATATAATTTAGTAATTACATAAATTATATAAATATTAAATGCATTTTATCATATTAATATTATAATAATTTTGAGCATCATTATAATATACATATATATGTATTTTTTAAAATTAAAATCATAAAAGTATGATATAAGTCTTATATAAATTAATAAATATATGAGAAGGATTTAGGAAAAAAAAAAGCTTAAGGTTATAGATGGGATGTTTTAATAGTAGATTTATGAGTTGAAATTGATTGAATGATGCTTTTCTCTTGAAATTGGTTAGGAAAGCCTTTGTAATTTTATTCTTTGTAATTTTAGAATTCACAAAATTTCTTGATCACTTCTGTATTGGTTTGTTGCATGTGGCAAATGGTTAATATGTTTATAAATAAAATTAAAATAAATACTGTTGTAGATCTTGATTGTTGGCGGATTCACAAAATTTCTGAAAAGTATTTAAGGTAAAGCTTTAGTGCCTGCAAAAATTTATTTCTCATCATAGTTTGTCGCTGGCAAGGCTGTATTGGTTTGTTGCATTATGACGAAAAAATTTATTTGCACAAATAAATAAATAAATAAATAACAACCTCTTATGTCAATTAATCCACAGTAAAAAAATATAAGCAATAACACATTTCAACAATTTAAATGTCAAATGGTTAATACAAAATGTTTTTTTTTTTCTTAAGTTCCCTCACTCTCCTTTATAAATATTTTTCTCTGAAATTAAAATAAATCACTATTGCCAACTACTAGAAATATAGTCATTTCCGGCGCCTAATCCATAAACTCTTCCCTCTTGATTGCGGACAAATCCGTCGGAAATCAACATTGTTGGCGGATTTTCGACTTGAGATATTAAGATTATTTGATAATAGGAAGGGATTAAAATTCAACGATATTTTGTATCATATTACATTTTCAAAGGTGTATATACAATACAATACATAATCCACCTTACTCCAATTTAAAATTTTCTGAAAAGTATTTCTGACGGATAATTTTAGTCTGAAACATTTCTAGCAAAATTTTCAAGGCTTTCTAACTATTTTTGGACTGGAAAAACAGTGAGTTTTTGAGATGTTACCAGCTGAATTTCCTCCAAAAATTCCTACGAAAACTTCACAAGTTTGTCGCCGGCATTTCTGATGGATTTTTCCGTTTCCGACATATGTTTGCAATGGAAAAATCCGTCGGAATACATGTGCCAAATTCGTTGTATCGACTTTTTGACGAAAAAACTGTCAGAAATCTATAGCACAAATAAAAAAAAAATATAAAAAACCTCTTATGTCAATTAATCCACAGTACAACACAACATGAGCACTGTCATGCCCTAAGATTTAAATTGAAAATACTGTTTCATATATATATATATATATTTATAGAGAGAGAGAGAGAGAGAGAGAGAGAGAGAGAGAGAGAGAGAGAGAGAGAGAGAGAGAGAGAATGACTATCTTAAATATTAGTTCTAATTTGTGAATTAACTAAGCAATTAGAGAATGAAAATAAGAGATATTTTATTTAATTAAATTATTAATTTTAAACATGAGTATATTTAATTAAGTTAAAATGGAAAGTTATTAAATATGAAAATGATATAAATTAATGATAATTAAATCATGATTCATATATAACCAATAATATGAGGATAATAAATTATATTATTTAAAACTAAGAACTATTTAAATATACCAAATATGGGGGGGGGGGGGGGGGGGGGGGTGGGGGGGGGAGTGTCAAACTTATAAGAAAAATAAAGAATATATATAAGGAAACAAAAATAATTTATTTTGCTCATAATCATTTTCACATTCTTTTTTGTTAAAAAAAGGTCGGTTGGTGGCAAAAAATAATGCTGGGGCCGGGGGGGGAGTGTCAAACTTATAAGAAAAATAAAGATTATATATAAGGAAACAAAAATAATTTATTTTGCTCATAATCATTTTCACATTCTTTTTTGTTAAAAAAAAGGTCGGTTGGTGGCAAAAAATAATGCTGGGGGGGGGGGGGGGTTGGGCATATTACAAACAATCCTTACAATGCTTAGATTTTACTTTTTTTTAGGGGGACAATTAGCACTACACAATTCCGCTCTTGCATCTACAACCCAATTGTAAATGTCCATTTGCAACTACCACGACCCTCCACTCAAACACCAAAAAGAAACACATTTTTTCGAATGTGAATGATGCGACGTCAACATTGGTTTCACACTATTCACAAAAACACATTTTTTTGGCGAAAATGAAGATGAGAAATAATCCAATGGAATATATATAGTTTTGTGTTAGAAATGAGATTCAATTGGAGATGAATTACTGTTTGATATGAATATTACTGTACTTCGATGCGGAAAATAAGAATTTCAGTTGGAGATGCCCTAAATCCTTAGGGCGATGAGATTTGACACAAGAGTGCACAATCACTTACTAATATTTCAACATGTATGTAATTTATTTAAGATAATTTACATGCATGCCATAAGATAATTTACATGCATGCCACACAAATTATATATATATATATATATATATATATATATATATATATATATATATATATATATATACACGTCATCATGAAATTATCTTGATTGGCACGAATCTCAAGGCAAAATCAGTTCAAAAACTTCAAAAATTAAAATCGAGATCATATGAACTCCGATTTCAGCGAGCTTATAGTCAAACTGAGCGTCTCGGAAATAAGAATCCAACGATACCAAATTCGACCCAATCCGAGCCCAAATGAGTCCGAATCAAGGACCTGAACCGCTGTTGAAAGGTTCAAACCGCAATTTGAGTTACCAAACGGTCTCCGATTTTAACAAACTTATACTCGAATCGAGCGGCTCGACGAGACAAATCCAACGAGGCTAAGATCGACAAATTCCGACATCACTAAGGCCTTCAAATGTCCAACGAACGGTGCAAAATCGTAGGATTCAATATCGGCCGTCCATTCGACCACTCTCTGTTCGCCCATGATCTCACGACTATTTATGAGCTATGTCACTCCAGAAAAACTATAAATAGAGTCCTCATTCATCACAAAGGGGACTCAAGTGAAGAGAGAGAAGAAGAAGAAGAGAAGAAGGAAAAGGGGAAAAGGTGAATCCTCTCATGCTCGACCACTGCCGGAGCTCTTCCTGCAGCCTGAAGACGCCGGAACTTTGCCGGATTTTCGGGAAACGCCGGGAATTTGCAGAACTTTGTAACTTTGTGAAAAGTTGATTGTAAATTGATCGTCTTGATTTGTAAGACAGATCAACCTTTGCACTTCAAACAAATACTAGTGAAACTTTGCAACTGGGCGAGATCCCGTGGTTTTTTTTCCCTCTTTTGGGTTTTCCACGTAAAAACCTTGGTGTTAACTTCTCTTTTCTGCTTGTGTGCTAAATACTCGTACAACGTTTGGACGCAAATTTATAAATTCTACCGCCGCGTATATTCTAGCACCCAACAATAACAATTTTATAATATAAATATATAACAAAATTTAAATCTTTTATAAGTATATTGAATCATTGTCAACCGTTTCAATGGATAAGCGGAGGGTTGAACGAGCTTCCCGTTTGGGATTCATAATCTCTGGGGTTCGTTGAAAGAAACTACACTTAACCATTTAATTACTGGTTTGCCATGAGCAATTTCTTTTTGCAAATTATATCAGGACGTTAGTCACACTCGTCCTCACTCTTTATGGCGGGAATGGCGACGCGGGAAACCCTAGAAACGTAGGGCTGCTTGTCCTCTCTTCTTCTTCCTCTCCCTCTACCTACGTGTCCCTTTCCTGAAAATGCATCGGCTTGTGGCGACATCCTTCATGGCTTTCTCGCCACGCTTGCTTCTGCTCGCCGGCTTACTCAAGAAGTCCTCCATTCATGGATTTAGAATAGAGCCGGTGCTGTGGTAAGCTCGAACATATTTCCGTCATATTTGATGAAATCCGCCCTCTTTTTATTGATTTCTTCTGTGGTTTCATGGGGATTCATCGGGCATTTGGTTATTGCTTGGCTTGACACTGTCTACTTGCCGAATGATCACAATGGGTGATGTTCGTTTCTGTAGAAGTATATTTGTATATTTGCATTCCGGAAAACTTCACTTCGGGGCGTTGATGTCTATTCTGTAAATTTTCACCTCCTAAGTGATCGAAATTGTTGACATTTGCTCCTCCTGCGATTGTGCATTCAGAATAAATGGATTGCTGTATCTTCAACTTGCAGCACTGTCTAATAAAAGATTTTGAGGTGAAAGCAGAGCAAGTCTACCTTATTATATTTCTAAAATCAAATGCATAAACACAAGCACAGACGTGCATATATGATTTTGGAAGTTAGTTCTTTAGATCTGCTAGAAGCACGACGAGTTCTTCATACTAGAATAACCCAATAGTTGCAATTATGGTGTACTGTTGAAAAACTTTATTTGAAGCTATTTTCATTTTACCAAGCATTCCATGTTATAGGCTCCAAACGCAATGATTATCCCTTTCTGAAAAAAATCATTAAATTAAGCTCACCAATAAGACTAAACTCTCTATCCTAATGAATTCCTTGAAGGGAATGCCCCTCCTTTATATGCTGCCCTTTGGTTTTCCCATTTTACTTCTCCTTTGCCAACTTTATTTCCTTCAATTGCTGGTGCTAGATTGAACTTCCTCACTTGCATCTGGGATAAGGCTATTCATGATATGTTGGTATCATTCTTTATAATACAATACTAATGGATAGTTTAGGTACTTGATTCTAATTGAGCAGATATATGCATGCATTTGATATTCCATTTGCATAGAAGATATTATTTTCCATGAGCATTCCGATTGAGCTGAAGAAATAGTTTGCAGGATCAAGATACAATTTTTACCTGATTTGCATGGAAAATTTTCATTTTTTTTCTGCCCTATATCATTTTTAACTTATACTTTTTTTGAACTAGTAATATATGCGCTATTCAAATTTATGTCATGTGGTAAGCATTTCATAATTGGAACCATTCATATAAATTTTCTCTTTACCCTCTTTGAGCTCAGATTACTGTTTATTTGTTGCTTCCTGAAGTGAACTATATTACCTCCCTTGCTCATGCTTTAAAAAAAAAAATGCAGGTCGATGCATAGAAGGCACTATTGCAGATCACTTAAGCATTTAAATGAGGTACCAAAGATAACGAGAAGGCCGAGCAAACTCAACATTTTGTGTGAAGAAGCTGATCATTCTCATATTAGATGGTGGAAAGAAGTGCGTTTACCAGTAGTTATTGTGAGTATTATGCTTATGATTCTTTTACTTCATCTTCTAATGCATTTCTTCTAGATCTCATTTTCAGAAGTTGCTGATGTTCAAGAAGCCTTCTTCTCTTCAGCTTGTTAAAAAGCTTGCATATACAAACTTATTAGGGCTGGATGTTACCCTAAAAAATGGGAGGTAAAGTTGGAATTTTGCTCTCAAATCTTCCGTCTATATACCTCTGATGTTTCTATTGCGTCGTGCTTTTCCATATTCGCAAACCCTTTTTACCATGAAATATTGGAAATGATTGTGTTATTTAGTTGAGGATGTCTATCTCAAAATGGAACTTTTGTTTTAGTTATCATTGTAGAATTTCTGGTCATGTTGCACTAGCTCATCAATTTATATTATTTTTGAGCATTTTGGAAGGAATATCCTTCTCATAATGTCACATATGATTCCTCGAACATTCATAACTTCTTAACATTTTAATAATATTCATGTCATATTTCATTACATTAATATATAAAGCAGAGACATTCCAAATATTTCATTTATAAGATACGCATAAACATACAGAGCAACTAACAACCCTAAAATCTTTTTATAACAAACATCCTACCTCAGTTCAAGTCTAATCTTGCACAGCTATTCAACAAGATGTAAGTTTTAAATTGACCTAATTCTATTAGGATTCAATATTATCTTTGCCATTTCTTGTAAAAACAAGAAGAATATGAATCTGATGATCTATGAGGCTCATAAATATATGTAATTATAAATAGAATTCAAGTGTCAAACACAGTGAACAACATGCATGTATTTATGACCAAACGTAATTCATAAATTAAATATCATTTACATTTCAAACCTTAAAATTCAGAAGTTACTTCTAAAAATGAATTAACATTTAGATGCTCCCATTAACTAGTAATAATAAAATGCTTGTTAAAATATCATAGATATAATTATATCATGCCATCTAATGATTTAAATGACCAACCTTGAATTTATTCATATATATACTTCATTTAGTAATTATTTTCTTTTTTTACCTCTCATTTCATTTTAAGCTTATGAATATGTCTTGACTAGATGTAAAGGTTTTCTAGATGTCATCATAACATAAATTAGCTCTTAAGGCTTCATAATAATATTCATTGAAGCCCATAAAACCCAATATTATCATTATTGAACTACATTGAGGTCCTGATGTTTATATTATGGTACCTTTTACCTCACCTACGTAGGTATTATAACATTTTGTTTCCACCAATCATCTAACATGACATTTCTTAGGCTTAGTAGTTTCTGATCAATTATTTAATTGATAATTAAATAATTCATGCATTAATATAAAAGACATCAGTAATACATTATATGTATCTGAAGAAATAGAAGACGGTAGATGATTCATTGCTTTTCTTTCCAAAATGTTGTTAATTAGCAAAATATTTATATAATTATAATATATTTAATTTGAGCTTTAATTGTTAAAATTTACATATGGTCGTTTACACCTAAATACTCGGTTATAGACACATTTAATAATATGAAGAATTTATATTGCATTTCATACTTAATTTTACTCAAATGCAATTGTATATGCCAAAAGACCAAAGAATTTGCTTTTTAAATTATAATTTGTATTTCTTACCACTGTTGCTAGTTGCCTTCTTAATTCTGACATCTCATAACTTTTTACGCTATTAAATCACCCACACAACACAATTTCTACAGTTTTTACTAGTTAATATGAATATTTATTCCAAAAAGATATTTCACGACAAAAGTTTCTCTCCTCATATACCAATTGAATCCTAAATAAGAATTAGGAATTGTTTAAATTAGGAACTTTACAAATAACTAGATATCTATAATACAACTAAAACTTTTATCTCGTTTCCTTCTTCCCTAATTCTCCCTTCTGCCCTTTCCTTCCTTGAAAATTTTATTTTTTCTTCCTTGTCGAGCTCTTTGATTCCGCCCAGCTGAAACCTACGGCTTTTCTTTGGCTGAAGTGTTATGGAACGGGAAAGAGGGGAAGGGAATTATAAATTTATATATAACTCTATCTATATTTCCATAGAAATCAAAGCCTCTGATTCACTGAATTAGCCGTTGCATGGATAGATTAGTGGAGTTCTGACTTTTTTTTATAGAAGAGCTACAGTAAATAATATAGATGAACAGTTAGTTAATTAAAAACTAAATCGAAACTAATTCCATAGCTTTCACACCTTTATTGATGAGGACATCGATCCAAAGTCCAAACATGTGCATCACCGATTGATGGCCACGATTCAGAGCTTATTTTTCTAATTGTTTATGCATTTTTTTTTATATATATTTTCCTATTGTACCCTTATGTTGAGTTGAGTTATGTTGGGGCCCCGAGGGCAATTTAGTCTTTATTTATTCATGTATGCTTGAGACCTATATATATGGGTCTTTTCTCTTGTAATAGGGAAGGAAGATTTGAATGAAAAATTTGTGTGTTTCTACTTCTTCTTCTTGCATGAGAGCTTGAGAAGGGAGAGAGCTCAAGGGGAGCAAATCGCAAGGCCCACCAGTCGTTGGAAGAGTCCGCGGCTCGTGGTTAGGTTTTCTATCTTCTCCTTCGTATTCACCTCCATCTTCTTTCTCCTCCACCACAAGAAGACCCCTTCCTCTCACCCAAACCCGTCGGCCATCTCCCTCCTCCTCCATTAGCCGCCGGCCATCCATGGCTTTCCCCCCTTGGTGATGCCATCAATCCTCCTAGTGGTTCCTTGATTGTTGCCTAACAATAATTAAGGGAGTTACTACTTTTGAATTTCAAAATTTGAAATTCAAAACTTTTCTTATTTGAAAGTTTCCAAAAATGGAAGGTTTTGAATGATTCACTCCAAATCTCATGACATGTGGATTTGATAACTTTCATCCTAGGTGGCATCGACCCAATTGGAAAGTGCATACTCTCTCCCTAAACTCCCTCTCCTCCTCCACATCTTGCCGCCGGCCCTAGGATGGGCTCCCCCATTGATTGCCTCCTTTAATGCTACCTTATATTTGAAATTCAAATTGATTTCAAATAAATTTCCCCTCCAAATTTACTTAATCCTGAAATTAATTTCAGGATTGGGAATTAATCCCTATTATCCCCTCTATTGGCCGCCGGCCTTGCTTGGGGGTTAATGCCCATTAAATGCCACTTTATGGCATTGATCGCATGAGGTTTGAAATTCAAATTCTAAGTAACCTCCCTCCTAATTTAATCAAAATCTGAATTAATTTCAGATTTGGTTAGATCTCTCCCTCTCCCCTCATCTAAACCCAATTCCTCCTCCCATAACCCGCCGCCCCTCCCCTTCTCCCACCTTGGCCGATCCTCTCCCCATCCTCCTTGGGGTGACTTCGAAGATTACGGGTGGACTATTGAAAACACGCCGTCCGTGTGTCCTCCACCACCGGAAACCCCTCCATGGCTCAAGACCCTTGGCATTGCAACCTTCCTCGTGGCATCGTTTGGTGTGCTGAAAATCTTCTCCCGCTAAGCCTAGTTTAGTTGAGTGGTTAATCCCCAAGGTGAACTTCTCGTTATTAAATTACGGATTGTTGTTTAATAGCTTTTGGTGTTGCTACTATCGTTGTTTATCCATGAGTTTTGGTCAATCTACGCATACTTCTTCGCCTAAGCTAGTTAATAACACGATTTCTTTAATGATTTTCTTGCTATCTCAATAAGATATTAATTGAAATTACGTTGTCATTCACTTTTAACTTTCTTAAGAAGCTCCTTGCATGTGGTATCACATCATTTATAATGTAGCATATTTTTCAATATACCAATTTCTCCTATTGACAAGTAGAACATAATGGAATGATTTTTTGTGATATTCGTAAAAGTTGATATTTTTGAATATAATTTAATTAAGGAGATTTGTATTTTTACTCCATGAAAATTGGGTATCACACATAAACCTAAAAAAAGGAAGACCTTATTGTCCAATGGTTTTGAACCTGTCATGTTTTTTGGGTGTAATTATGCGTATGTGTTCTTCCTTCTAAATGATGAATTTCTTTTTTCGTGACTAACGTTTGTGTGATTCTGTGCTTTGCTGGCCTACCTGGCCTTGCACCATTAAAGAAATATGCCAATAAGCTGCATAAAATACCGTTAGCACTCCATCTTTTGACAGGAATGCGCATGGGTGCAGTAACTACTGTTATAGATGTTGGATATACTGGAAGTTTAGTTTCTTCAATTAGAACTATTTGTTCATGAAATATAGTTATTTGGATATGGAGACATCAGAATGCGCTCTATATTGACTACAAAGGTAGAAGCATTTGGGCGTTTAATTTGAAGTGAAATGATGAAGAGCCTGAGACCCTTACAACCCTTCATGTGCCTTTCCTTTAGGTGAATTTTTAATATTACTATTTTGGTAAAATGCCACAATAGAAGGTAAAGTTTTACTTATTCAAATACTTGGATATCATGAAATTTTAAGGGTGTACTGATAACAGCCATAAAAATAAATTGTCGTACTTATTAAGTGATGTAGAACCAAACTAGCCATGATTGGGGTGGAATTATTAATGTAATAGAGTTGACAATTATGATCTCTCAATTAAGGAAATAAGAATTAAATCAAATACCAAATATGAAGTTAATTTAGATTAATTGATTGAGAGACTTAATTGGGAGCAGCAAAAGGAAAAAGAGAGAGGGAGGGGCTGGCCCCTTTGATGGAGACTTGATTTGAGTGTTTTATGACTTGCCAATCATAGGCTTTCAATTATGGGAGGGGAAATTAAGGCCAATCTTTCATTAAATTCAAATTGGCATGATCGGGGGAGGTTTCCTAATATAGCTCATGTTATTTTAGGAAAGGGATTTCAGATTTTGAATAAATTAAAATCTGATTTGAAAACCTTCTTAATTTAAAATGCGCTAATTATGGAAAGTAGTGACTATGCATTTGAAATTTAAAATTTGAAATTAAAGGAGAGAGGTGGGGTGTTGACTTGCCAATCTTGAAATATTAATTAGGGAAAGAAATCATGATAATTATCTATTTGAATTTCAAATAGCATGATTGGAAGAGCTTCCTAACATAACTCTTTTATGTTAGGAAATATATTTCAAATTCAAAATTATTTAAATTTGAAATATTTTGAATTTCCAAATTTATACGAATTTAAATAAGGAAAGTAATGAGTGCTTGGTTTTGAAATTTTGGAGCCAAGCGGGGGGGGGGGATGGTGGCCGGCGGCTAAAAAGGTAATGGGGTCGGTGGTTGGGTGGGGGAGGGGTTCAGCCAAAAGTTGGGGAAAGTTGAGGCCGACAATTTGGTGGAGGTGGTTGGGCCGAGAGGTGGGGAAGGACTGAGGGAAGAGGAATGATATCAGAGTGAGATGAAGGTGGCGGTTAGGAGAGAAAGAGGAGAGAGAGTTGGTGGAGAAGATAAACCACGAGCCCGGACACTTCCAATGGCTGATGGGTAATACTTTCTAGGGACTTCAAACCACGGGCCCGGACTCTTCCTGCGGCTGGTGGGTAGTATCTTGCCCTCACATAGAGACTTCAACTCTCATAAGAACTCTCAAAGCTCTTAAGAACAGAGTACATAATTTTCTTTTAATAATCATCAATCCCCTCAAAAAGAAGAGGATGTGGCTATATATTGCCAAAATACAATAATAAGACAAATGACAAAAGTGCCATTGGGGTCACAGAAGCCTACTCCCCCAAGTGAGGGTAAAAACTAGAAAATTCATAAATAAATTAAAATACAAATAATAACTCAAAATAAAGTGGTACAATCATGGCCATTGATCTTCGGCTATGATAAACTTTCACGGTCGGATGTCCTCATCATTCTCCTGGGGTGGAAAAACAGCTCGACTTTGTTGAGTACGCATTCCGGGAATGCAACCATGCTCTGATACCAAAATGATGTAGAACCAAGCTAGCCATGATTGGGGTGGGATTATTGATTTAATAGAGGCTAATTATGATCTCTCAATTAAGGAAATAAGAATTAAATCAAATCCCAAATATGAAGTTTTTTTGGAGTAATTGATTGAGAGACTTAAATTGGAGGAGCAAAAGGAGAACGTGAGAGAGGGAGGGGCTGGCCCCTTTGATGGGGACTTGATTGGAGTGTTTTATGACTTGCCAATCCTATCAATTATGGGTGGGGAAATTCAGGCCAATCTCCCATTAAATTCAAATTGGCATGATTGGGGGAGGTTACCTAATATAGCTCATGTTATTTTAGGAAAGAGATTTTAGATTTTGAATAAGTTAAAATCTGATTTGAAAACATTCCTAATTTAAAATGCGTTAATTATGAAAATAGTGACTATGCGTTTGAAATTTAAAATTTGAAATCAAAGGAGAGAGGTGGGGTGTTTAATGACTTGCCATCTTGGAATACTAATTAGGAAAAAATCATGGTAATTATCTATTTGAATTTCAAATAGCATGATTGGAGGAGCTTTTCTAACATAACTCTTTTCTTTTAGGAAAGAGATTTCAAATTCAAAATTATTTAAATTTTGAAATCTTTTAACT
This sequence comes from Dendrobium huoshanense, assembly GCA_016618105.1. Lineage (NCBI taxonomy): Eukaryota > Viridiplantae > Streptophyta > Magnoliopsida > Asparagales > Orchidaceae > Dendrobium > Dendrobium huoshanense. The sequence goes on along the minus strand of CM028354.1, from coordinate 30,230,082 downwards.
TCTCAAATTTACAAGAATTTAAATTAGGAAAGTAATGAATGCTTGGTTTTAAAATTTTGGAGCTAGGGGGGGGGGGGGGGGGGGGGGGGGGATGGTCGGCGGCGGCAATTTGTGGAGGTGGTTAGGCCGAGAGGTGGGGAAGGCTTGAGGGAAGAGGAATGATATTAGAGCGAGATGAAGGTGTCGGCTAGGGGAGATTTTAGGAAAGAGATTTTATATTTTGAATAAATTAGCTCATGAATATAGCTCATGTTATTTTAGGAAAGAGATTTTAGATTTTGAATAAATTAAAATCTGATTTGAAAAACATTCCTAATTAAAATGCGTTAATTATGAAAATAGTGACTATGCGTTTGAAATTTAAAATTGAAATCAAAGGAGAGAGGTGGGGTGTTTAATGACTTGCCATCTTGGAATATTAATTAGGAAAAAATCATGGTAATTATCTATTTGAATTTCAAATAGCATGATTGGAGGAGCTTTTCTAACATAACTCTTTTCTTTAGGAAAGAGATTTCAAATTCAAAATTATTTAAATTTTGAAATCTTTTAACTTCTCAAATTTACAAGAATTTAAATTAGGAAAGTAATGAATGCTTGGTTTTAAAATTTTGGAGCTAAGGGGGGGGGGGGGGGGGGGGTGGGGGGGGGGGGGTGGGGGGGGATGGTGGCCGACGGCGGCAATTGTGGAGGTGGTTGGGCCGAGAGGTAACCACCCGAGAGGTGGGGAAGGCTTGAGGGAAGAGGAATGGTATTAGAGCGAGATGAAGGTGTCGGCTAGGGGAGAAAGAGGAGAGAGAGTCGGTGGAGAAGATAAACCACGAGCCCATATGCTTCCTGCGATTGATTTGTAATACTTTTCCCTCACCTAGAGACTTCAAATCACGAGCCCGGACGCTTCCTACACTGGTGGGTAGTATGTTGCCCTCACCTAGGGTCTTCAACTCTCATAGGAACTCTAAAAATTCTTAAGAACAAAGTGCAGAATTTTCTCTTAATAATCATCCATCCCCACAAAAAGAAGAGGGCTATTATAACCAAAATACAATAATAAAACAAATGAAAAAAGTGCCCCCGGGGTCACATAAGCCTACTCCCTCAAGTGAGGGTAAAAATAGAAAAATGCATAAATAAATCAAAATATAAATAATGACTCAAAATAAAGTGGTACAATCATGGCCGTCGATCTTTGGCTCCTATGATAAATTTTCACGGTCGAATGTCCTCATCATTAAGCATAAGCACTATGTTCACATGAATGCTTGCTTTGAAGCTGGTGAGAGGGGATATAATTTTTATTAATTGTTGAACTTTAAGTTATGATGCAATTTTGGCCCCTTATGAAGCCTGTCGGTGATTCTTGTAATTTGTGACAAGGTTCTACATTGCACCTGCCATTCGTTACTCACCATGCAAAAGAATTGCATAAATTATGATGGTTAACTTTTAATACGACTTATACTTGACATGTTTTGCCAATGCTTGGTGCGAAGGACATTGGCTATGATGTAAGCAATGCCAACTCCTTTTGGATGATTTGGGGGGGGGGGGGGGGGGGGGTGATGGCTGTTCGGTTCCTGCTCCATGGCTGTCTTGGTTTCCTTGCTTTGGCTGTGGGCTCCTGCTCCATGGCTGTCCCAGTTCCCTTGCTTGGCTGTTCGGTGCTGTTGCTATCCCTGACTTTCCCCTGTTCTGGTTGGTTGTTTTGGGCAGCTGTTTGGGTGTCTTTTGGGCTTCCTTTTCCTCTATTTTTAGGGCTGTTTTGTGGCTATTTTAGGGAGTGTTATGTGCTGATTTTGGATAGGAAACCTGAGGGTTTTCTCTAGCTTGCGAGCTAGCTTCTTTTCCCCTTCCCCTCTATGACTTCGTCTTGAACTTCTAAAACCTCTTTTTTCTCTCCACAAGTTACCATTCCGTTGTATCTTTCTTCTCAAAAGTTGTAAGGCTTGATTAGTCGTATGGTATTGTTGTCTCCTTTAATTTAAAATTGTGAGTGGTTGTGTTTGTTTAAACTACTGTGGGATATAATAGTATCATTTTGCTCAATTTTTGTTTGTCTATGTTTTTTTTTTTTTGTGTTGGTCTTTTGTTTTAAGAAAGGAAGCGATTATTTGCATACCTAATAGGCTTTAGTTTTTTTTGGTTGCATCAGGCTACATCAGAAATATATGCAGCTCTGGGTACCACCATATTTTCCAATCTGATGTGGTTTTGCCAGTACAACACGATCGTTGACCTGAAAAGCACTTAAATAATGCAATGATATGATTGTAGCAACGTTCTTCATCGTGCTTTGCTTGTTTTTTGACATATCATGGTTTTTGGAGGTTGAATCTGTACATAACATGTTTTTGAGACTACCTGTACTTTAAATTTCAGTTTAATTCTTTTAAACTGAGTTGGCAGATTTGTCCTTTGCAATGTCCTATAAACCATTTGATCCGGCCTTGGTTCTACAATTTTACGTTGATGGAGCTTTTTGTTTTAGTTTAGAATGAGAAATCTGAAAAATAATATTTGATTCCTTACCTTTGTTATCATTTTTATTTGGTGCACTGATCTGTTATAAGGAAACTTATTTGTTTAATTTAGCTTATTCTTATTCTCTTTTATAGTATTTTACTTGAATTTGTCTAGTATGGCTATCTCCTCTTTTAAAACTGCTATTATTTGATCTATTATTCATATTTTTCTTATGCAGCCTGAAAGAAGGGACTCTCAACTTGGAAATATTGCAGTTCAAGTCAAGATTTCCCCGGGAAGTTTTACTTTGCAGAGTATGCCCTTAAGATCTTTTGTGTTTTCATGTTAACGTTTATGATTTTTGTTGGTTAAATTTGTGAATTCAATTCATTTAACCAGTTTTATGCAATATGCCAGGAATTCGCTGGTTGTGATTTTTTGGGCAATATCTGAATCCGATTTGATAATCACAATTGGATCCAAAATGAAATAACACACATATTTATAAGTAAATTATATATCGATAAAGTGGTTGGGATTGTCTTATATAGGTCCACATATTTTATGAACCTTTAACCTATGCTCCGTACTTGATTTTTATCTTTCATCAAGCTCCCTATTGCAAGAAGCCCTATGAACTAAGATTAAGTACTTGAACTTATTGTCAAACATATCCCATGTCATGACTTGGCCCGGATACTCGAATTAACGAAGCGTGAATGAATAGTCGGACGATTAATATATTTTTCCACAGTTACATATAACAGTAAGATCTAATGTTCCTCAAACACCGAGGAGCCACTAACACTACTTGTAAATTGAATATGCATTTAAACATAATATATTTTACCTGCTTTTATTTGGGCGCCATCTTCTGTAGACATACTCATCTCTTTTAGCCATTTTCACTTATCAGGAGACTTACCTGAAAATGTTAGTTTAATAGAGTAATTTTAGAAAGTAAACTCAGTGGGTAATCGTCATTTCATTTATAACAGTTAAGCATATAAAATAAAACATGCATCATATACATCTCGTTATTCTTTTTCAGTTACATATTTGTAGATATATCACTTCATATAATATAGATCTTTAATGTACATCTTTCAAATAACATATTTTTTTCCCAATTAACATTCATTCATTCTTTCTTTTATTTTCCTCATTTTTTCTTTTTTTATTTAGTACCGGAGGACCTTCTGAAATATATACCAATGAAGGTAGAACCATTTTCATTTTTTTTTTTACATTTCCTTTCAACGTGCGGGGGCACGTTGCTTCCCTAGCCAGTACTATACGGGGGTGAACTCCTGTAATTTGCATGCATGTTCCTTTTTCCTTTCTTTAATACTTTCAATTTTACATCACATGCTTTATTTATCCATAAGTACAATTAAACGCGCACACACACACACTCACACACACACACATATATATATATATATATATATATATATATATATATATATTCTTTTATGATTTTCAGTTATTTCAATATTCTCAATTTCATTTCATATTAAACCTTTAACTATAACAAATAAATAAGAATATTATAATGATCAATAATAGCCATATAACAATAAATCACATTTTCTTTTCCTTTATTCTTGATTTATTTTATTCATACAATATCAATTTAGTCAACATAATGTTATTATAGGTAATGATTATACTAAATTAAAAAGAATTTTATTAAACTAAAAGACATGAAAATTTTATAAAACAATTATAATTACCCATTTTGATACATCGTACTTCAGTTCCCTTCAAATCCTCGACCTTTGAAATATATTTCCAATATCCATCTTAATTCAGATATTTAATTCCCCTTCTCACTAAATCTTTCTTTTCTTCTTTCAATAAAGCTTTATTTTCTTCTCTATTGAATCAATGCTTACTATAATTGAACTCTTCCTATAACAATAATATTTTTTCCAATTAGAGAAATGAAAATGTAAAAACTTTTTATCTAAATTAACATATATAAATAAGTCAATATCTTACTCCTTCCTCCGTCATCAAGGATAGAAGAAATATCGAATTCCAAACTTGGTTTCTTTATCTTCTTTTTTACTGCATTCAACTTTCTAAATTTTGAAAGAATATCCTACACAAGGATTTATATAAATCAACGATCAATCTCTGAGATTCGAGAATTAATTTACTCTTACTTTTTAAGAAAATTAAATCAAAACACCTTAGTGAAGTTCTTCCAATTTCCTCCCCTTTCCTCTCTAAAATTTCATCTTCTTCCTCTTTCGAATCTCTTCCTTTACCTTTAATTAAACTTCCTCGTTGTTTTGAGGTAGTAACACGGAAGCATTTATACGGGATTGGAAAAAAAAATGGCAAACAAACTTTTCTTCTTCTTCTTCTTCCTCTCGTTTACTGTCTCTTCTCTTAAGTTTTGCTTCTTGTACGATAATGAGCAAAGATGGGGGAGTTCTTCTTCGTGATAAGTCGTCTGAAAATCCCGAACTCAAACCTTCGCTCAAAAGGCGATTCGGAAGTCCCTAGACCCAGTTCGACTCACGTTTGGCCTGCTCAGAAGCGGCTTTGTCTTTGCCTGTTCGTGCGACTACAATTAGGGCTGACCGGTTCAGTTGAATAGGCCAGGTTTTAAACCGGCTATTACATCCCACCCTCCTTTTATAGAATTGTTATCCATTGCATTAGTAGAATGAACATATGTCTATATCACTAACGACACAATTCCTTTTTCTTCAACAATTGTCCCTCACTTCTTAATGTTCTTTTTCCCTTAGATACAAAGATTGTGTGGCCCTTTTTTCCCGTTAATCATATCCTTATCGATCTCAAGCATACATTTCCTGGTAGTGCTAATCTATTGCATGATTGAACTCACAAATGTTGTTCTTGATGCATTCTTCACCAAAGTCTGACCACGATTCTTTGAAGCAAAGCTACCAGGTTCGATTTTTCATCTCTTTAATGAGGCATGGACATTATCACAGTAACAGCGGTATAAAAAATCAGCTGTTTATTCATCCTTGCGAGAAAAATCAGCTATTTTTTTTCTTGCGACCATGAAAAAATGCTGGTGCTGAAATTGGCTATTTTCTTTGTTTGTTGATCTACCAAGCCTGCATCGGCATCAAACTTTGGTGGTTTTGATGGCTTGACAGCTGTGGCAAACTAATCTATTGGAGTTGGAAAGTAACAAAAATGAGTAATTTATATTGTGTGCGTGCATGGGGATGGGTGGTTCCATGCATGCTCAATTAAGGATGTTTCAGCCAAAATCCAAGCCTTGCCAAAAGCCTTTAAGTTTTTTAAAAGAATATTTACTAGTTTTAAATAATTAAAAAAATTAATTATATCAAAATATATATCCTATGCAAAATTATGTTAATTTTCCTATTTAGTATATTCATCCATAATTGGAGGCTCAAACTTGCTTGTATGTTCAACATGATTTCCAATGGCAATCCAAATTTGGACCCCGCTTTGCTGGTTTGACAAAAGGTCTACCCATTAATTATATCCATAGCCATGTATACCAAATTGAAGCGTGGTGCTAGATGTCCATGTTTCCCGACATTGCTTGTAACCAACCAACACCCCCTCCCCTCAAATAATCCATCCCAATGGGTTGTATCCATGGGTGATAGGTTGGGCACTGTCCATCATTTTCTTGTGCAATCTCTCTCCTTATGAAAATTTTGAGAAGTTGGATTTATTATATGGTCATGGTCTTCTAGAAAATCTTTCTCAATACTCACTCGATAATGGTGGCCGCTCTCTATCGTTTGCTTGCATGTGTACTCTCTTTTATTTGGAAAAAATCATTAAAAAACACTAGCTCCCTTTTTTGTATCATATTCTCTCCGCCTCTCTCTTTCTCTCTGTCTCTCTGTCTCTCATTCACATAGTTTTTGAGAAGTTGGATTTAACTTATGGGTATGATCTCTTAATTTTTTTCCCAAATGCTTGATTTAATAAAGAAGATGGAGTGATTTTTGGCTATTAATGTATTGTCTAAGTTCGGTAATATAGGCGAGGCACTTTATATTTTAGATATCATGCAAGGACCCTAGAGGAAGGAGTTTTATAAGCATATTTTTTGAAGTTTAAAAAGTTAATTGTTAAATAAACCACCAAATAAGGCCTTGTTACATATTAAATATAGCATAACTATTATCATTTTGAGATAATTTAATAATTATGCTAAGACATTAGATGATAAAGGTATAGCAACCATAGTACATCCATGCCTTTTACTGCTACTCTGATCCAAATTCAATTTAAAGGTAGCTCATTGTCGTTAAAACCATCATTTAGAACTAGTCAATTTTTTTGGACCCGAACCCGACTCGCTTCGGGTCCTGATCAACCCATACCCTTCTTTTATGTTTTACTAAAATGTTTTTATTTAATTCAATTTATTTAAACCTAAATCGAATTAAAGTAAGATTTACTTCTTCAATTTAAAATTAACCAAGATTAATTCAATTTGGGCAACATGATTTATTATTTTTTGGAAATAGCATTTAATTATTTCATAACAATCTTCTAAAACTCTCATAAAATCAATTAAAAACGGGTTAAATCGGGTTGATTTTAGGTTTCCGGGTCAACCCGAATCTGACCCGATTTTACTAACAAGTTGAAATTCCTAACCCGAACTTTAAATTTTTGGGTCGGGTTCTGGTCGGATTTTCGGGTCGTGTCAAATAATGACACCCTTACATACAAATAAGATCATACGAGTCTTTTTTCATACTAAAACAGTGAACTACAAGGCAACAATTTTTTAGTTTCCATTTGCGAGGAGTTTGTTTCATGCCATATGAGCTTTAACGTGGACAAATCTCATTAAAGTTGATGCTTGATGCCTTCTTTTTGCTGAAATCATTTTACCGCTAGCTTTGTTTTATGTCTTTTATTGACATGTGCTCTTTTTTGATAAAAAAATTCATTTGTTATGCTACACTATCTAAATCCTTTTATAGTTAATTTAATGTTCACTGATGTTTTCATATAAGAAGTCCATCTCCCTTTTTATTGCCAGCTTTCACATAATCTTGCAGTTAACTTGCATTGTTTCTTTAAGCCAATTATATTTATCAGCATAAATAAGTGAACATTAAATGATATAAGAACGGATAATACTTGTGAGAAATCTTTCTTGATTGTATCACTACTTTGCTCAACTCGCGCTCTATCTTAGCAGTTAGCACTTTCAAAAGTCGCTGACATCTTTGTTGCAAATAATGTTAAAAAATCTCGTCCAACTCAACTTATTCACTTATGACGCCCCACTTAGCAATTTTAGACCCATCTTTGTCTATGATTGCTTCATGACAACTTTATTGAATACAATATTTCTACTTATGATGATCTTCTAGTTTTATTCATTTTAAAATCTATAGTCAAAATTATTAAATAACATTTTAAAGCTAGGGTCTAACTTATCCATATTAATATGTATGCATACTTATAAGAAATTTAAATTTTTTAAAGAAAATTGTTACCTCATTGTTAGTCCAAGCTACTTTAAAAAGTTCATAATATAAAAGAATTACGGGTCTTCATTTGATTATATATGTTGCAGTTAGGGGTGTCAAAATTGGTTGTGGGTTGAATCCAGTATTGACTAGCTATTGTTTGACCCGACCCGAATCCAACCCATTTTTGCAAACGGGTCAGAGTTGCAACCCGACTTGACTCGCTAGGTTATATGGTTGACCCGCCCCGATTAGCTCGAGTTGCTAGAGCATGGTTGCGACTAGTGGGGTGAGCGCGTCACACACAGCTTAGAGTAGGCTACGCCGTGAAAGCGAGACGAGATGTGCGTTGCAGGGCCGAGGTGTGGGCAGCGGTGGGCAAGGCGAGAGGGTAGAGGTTCGGGTGCGAGCTAGGCAGGGGAGGTGCTTACACGTCTGCATGAGATGGGCATGCGGTGCGAGGGTGAGTGGGGCACGTGGTGCAAGACAGTGAGCGGAAAGTGTGGGAATGAACAATCTACGGGTCATTTCCGTGTTATTTTTAGGTTAGTAAGTTGACCCGGAGCCGATTCGATTTTTCAAACGGGTCGAAAAATGAAACTTAAACCCGACCAGTTTGCTAAATGGGTTGATCGAAACCAGGTTTCCGGGTCAAGTTTTCATGTCCTGTCAAATAACCCTTAGTTGTAGTTATCATGACATCCATCCATAATGTCTTGGGAAATCTTAAAATTAGTCACATGCTTGTGGCTCTTTTATTAAGATATGTGTTCATGTGCTCAACAATCTCATACTATTATGTTAATGTGCTCAAGAATCTCACTAGCTGTGTAAATTTCTATCAACTCCTTGCTATCACACTTTTCTTCATTTTTTGATTCGACAATTTATTTTTGCTTAAAATTCCTTATCGTCCAAATGCTTCCACCTTTTAAAAGTTTTAAGAACATTCAAATTTATTTTTCGTAAGATAAACTTATATATTTTTGGTGGAGTAATCAATGAAGGTGACCTTAAAGTGAATCTCCAAGAGATGCCACCATGGATAATCCATGCATATGTTGGTTTGGATAGGATCTTGTTTTAGGGCCTTGTGTTCATGCCTTTGAAAAAATGACATTTTTTTAAATATTTTATGAATGCAAGTCATAGAAAATTGAAATCTAAAAATTTAGATTAAGAACTCTACTCTTTGAATGCAAAGAGTGTAGGCCTAAGTTGGCTCTAATATAATACATAGTTCTCTGGTTTAAATTATGGAGAAAACTTCTTTACAAATGTATGGATAATATTGCATGCATCAGTGCTACCCAAATATTTTCATTACTAAGGGTTCCAAGCATTGGCATCCCTTTTACTCGTTGGATGGAGAATCCTTGTCTCTTTCTAGTTGATGTCCCATCCTTATATGCTATGCTTATGAATCGGTGTTTGAGTTTGTTGTTTCTCCTATTCATTTATTAGAAGTCATTGGCAGCATGCCATTTTTGCTACCACGTGTAATTGTAGCCCCCTTAGTTACCGTTCAAGTGTTAATATTAAATGGCGAGTGACATCTCTTTTCATCATGTTATCTAATTGAGATGAAATTTCTCTTCAAGCTTTGAATATTATCCAATTGGTAGTTTTGATTTATACACTAATAATTCTGACAATGCTGGCCTATCATCAACATAATAGAGTTCTCAATAGTTGTCTATATAAAATAATTTGATACAAGCTCTTTATGTGAAGTGCAGTGCAAAGATACGGTTGAGTCTAGAATTTAGGACTCTATGGTATTATCAGAATTGATGGTTAATGCATCTTGAATCACTTGTTTTGTTAATTTTGTAATTCTTCTTTTTGGTTTGATTTTGCATTTTCTTCCTTGAACAATAGTTTTTCATGTCTTATGCCATTCACATCACTCGCGTGAGTCACCATGATCTTTGGATGTTGTGTTGACTTTTTTGAGTTTTGAATCTCATAGGATTGTACCAATATTTTGCGGTTCTTCATCTTCTTTAATATTCAAAGCAGTAGAAGAAAAGCCTTCCCACAATTCTTGCCTTTGAATATTTTCAGCTTGGTTTAAGTCTCCAACATTATTAAACTTTAGCTTCATGAACTTGTAAGAGTGTCGATCACCATCATAGTTTTGCTCCAGCTCACGGGAATGATGATACTAATTCAGGGAGCAAACTTTATCGTTGAAGTTAATGTCAATCAAACTCAACTGAGTTGTTTGGTTGAATTCATCGAAATGATTGCTATAGAGGCACCTTTCCCATTCTGGGATTTAAGGATTTTTCATTAGATATAGCTTGTTTATTGCTGATGGCTTCTTGGTCATATCTCATAGAGCTTTTCATCACCTTCATTGTGATTTGTTCGTATAGTGCATTGAAGGCAACATTCTTGGTTAATGATAGTGCAAAAGTCCCAACATCTATTTATATCCAGGAGATCTTAATCTTCTTGGCCCATTGCTGTCAACCTTGTTTCAAACGAAGCTTCTTTTGGTATATATATTGTAGTGTTATTTAGATTTTGTTTGTGAGGCTATTTTTCTCAATTGGTTAAGCTTACAATGCCAAGCTTTATTCTTAATTACAGGTTGGCGAATTTTATGAAGCAATTGGAATTGATGCTTGCGTTCTTGTTGAGCATGCTGGCTTGAATCCTTGTGGGGGTTTGCAGTCAGACTGCATTCCAAAAGCTGGTTGCCCTGTTGTGGTAAGTGGTTTAATTTCGGTTATTGTTAGTGGTATTGAGAGTAATCCGGCATCTTTGTTTTTTCCATGCTCATCGCTTTTTATTAATATAGCAATCTGTTAGCTTAGTGTTGTTATCTCCCATCAAATAAGAGAGATTAAGTTTACAGCAGTTATAGGCTTTTTTAATTTTGCTAGCATGTATCTATTTGTAAAAGTTTATTCTGATTTTAATTTAACCCAACTTGTTTATTGCCTTTTCTAATCTTCTCGGGAACCTTTTATCATGAAACATTGGCTTGTTTTAATTTCTGCTGACTGACCTTGCTTAGTTGTATTTAATACCGCAGAATTTACGTCAAACTTTGGATGAGTTGACACGGAATGGTTTTTCAGTGGTAAGTGTTTCTCATGCTTTCCACTTTTTCATAGTCTAATCTTAATTTTTTCCCGTTTCTTTATACACCTTGCAAAGTCCCTCTGTTGTTTTCCAATTATCAATGAAACTGATGCAGTAAAAAAATTATCATTTTATGTTTTTTTAATTTTCTTATATTTTGGACGCTGTAATTTTGGACTATGTTTTTTATTTTTGTATTGCCTTATGATGGAAAACAACCCGTGATCACTCTTGGGTTTGGTGCTGTTAGGTCAGTTCACTCCCTTGTCTTCCACTTATATGTTTTCTTGCTCCTTTCCTCCAATGATTGCTCAGTTTCCTGTTGTTTGCTTGGATTCCCTGCTGTCTTCTCGTATCCCTTGCTGTCTTCTCGTATTCCCTGTTGGCTGTTTGGTTTCCCTGCTGTTGGCTGCTCGGTTTCCCTGCTGTTGACTGCTCAGCTTCCCTGTTGTTTGCTTGGTTTCCTTGCTGTTTGCGTCTCGATTCCCCTCCTTAATGATTCCTATGCTATGTGTTTTAACTTCTCATCAATTGGGCTGTCTTGAAGGGCTTCTATTGGCTGTTTTGGTGGAACATTTATGTGAGTAATTTATGACCATTTTCTTCTTCGCCTGTATAATTTGGTTGATTTTCTGCTGAAAAGAGGGTTGTGGTTGGTGAATACAAATGTAAACTTGAGGGTTTTTAGCTTGTGAGCTAGTCTTCTCCCTATCCTCTAATACTTCGTCTTGGTATTCTCTCCACTTCTTCTCTCCACGGTTTCCCTTCCACTTGAATCTTTCTTCTCTTCAATTAAAAAAACCCTCAGGTTTTTTAGCTTGCGAGCTGGTCTTCTCCCTATCCCCTATTACTTCGTCTTGGTCTTTTTTCTACTTCTTCTCTCCACGATTTCCCTTTCATCTGTATCTTACTTCTCTAAATATTGCGAGCTGTAAGGTGTGTTGTGCCATATTCTATTAGTAATTGCCGGAGGAGCGTTGGCTTCTGCTGGATCATAATTCTTGTGGTGGATCTTTGGTTTGTCCTTTCATTTGAGCACCTTTTCCAATTTTGTGATTTGCATGTGAGGTGGCCATATACGGTTGTTCTGAGGGTCTTTTAATTTAGTTGTTTGATTTCTTGTGTGTCTTCCTATCTATTTTCTAAGCTTTATTCCTACTTATTTTCTATCATTTGTCTTTGTTTATGTGATATTGAAAGGAAATGTCATAATTTACATTCCTAGTGTTCTCATACTTAGTTAAGAGCTTAGGTTGCATCAGAAACTATGTGTGCCATTTCATGCACTGATTGTGTTTGGATCATGCTACCCACTTTGGTGAAGAAATTGTTTTATTTTAACTATGTCCTTCAACATGGATAAATACTATTGTAGTCTTATAAGATGATGGAATAACATGAACTCCAGGTTTTTTTTTTTTTTTTTCAAATTATGTAAAGCAAAATAAAATGGAGTTATGAGAGAGAGTGATAGAACAAAATTTGATAATTTTTTCTTCAGTATTGGTGAGTCTATTTGGTTTTATGCAAGGTTAATAAATTAGAGGCATCTTTGTGATGTGTCACAACCTAGCTTAGGGGCTCGAATTAACGAGTCGGGAATTGATGTTTGGACAATTATTTCAACTTTTGCTTTCTAAAATTTCTAGGAATAAACTATTTCTAGTATATTGAAAGAGCCTCTAAAACCTCAGATGTATTTTTAGCAAAAATACTATAATTGTTTTACATAAATATCTTACTCTCAAAATGTCACACCTTCGTTATATGTTCTCTCATCTTCCACTCTTTTATTTGGATTATACTTGTGTTTGTTTGCAAATAGTAGGGTGAGTTATAACGCCACTGAGTAAATACATTACGATTATAAATTATAATAATATCATGGTATTTTTATAAAATATGCATGCTCATTACAAAACATAAAATAATGTAATTCTTTTTTAAATTTAGTTTGAAAATGTCCATAATTGTTATGCATATTTATATATCTCATGTCTTATCATTTTCTATAACTAATACAACCTTCACTGGAGATACTGTCTAAATAATATAAATTAAGGTAGTTTCATTTACAAATTTAAATTTCTATTTCCATTTTCAAAACCCTTCTTTTCACATGCATGAGTACATTGCATTCCCAACTAGTAACATAAGAGATTGTACTCCATCAATCAACATACATATGTAATTATATATATATATATATATATATATATATATATATATATATATATTTATCATTCAATGACTTTCTGCATATGATAATTAATATCATGCTAACATTCACTATGTTCGATGTGATTATTCATTGAATTAAAAAATGATAAATAATGCTTGAATTTTACAATAATAATTATTAAACAAATATCAATTAATTCAATGCCATCATTTTACAAGAAACACCATTTTACTATAAGAATAGAAACATGAGTATTCACCTCAAATTTAGGTAATTGATGCTTCGCTATTACTCCTTACTAAGACGTTGATAGTTTAACACCTATGATCACACTTATAAGATATCTTTATTATTTTAAATTATATATCAAAATATTTCTTGCAGTAATAACCTATTATTTCTAATTAGCTTATTGAATGTACTTTCATATTTCTATACAAGTTATTCTTAACTCGTAAACTCTCTACTCTTATAAATTTTGTATAATTATTAGTTATAAAATTAATTTTGCGCTCTTTATCTCTCTCTCTATATATATTATCTTTTAAAATATATGTACATTATAATTAACTAATTCTATTTTTAAACATTTAAAATTTCAACTTTGATATTTTTTTAAATTAATTAATAATTATTTCTAAAAAAAGAAATTATAATTATTTTTATTTTTCTCCTTCCAATTAAAACCCTAACATCTAAAAATTATAATTTTATTAAAAGAACGAGCCTCACCTCTCGTTGTTACAGTGCTCGTGTTTATGCTCATATTTGTGGCCCTCGAGCACGACTTTATCAGCCTCGATCTTCACTTAATCTTTCTCACTCTGGTTCTCTCTTGTTTGTATCTCTTTCTCTCTTGGTCTCTCATAGTCTACCTCTCCCTCTTTTGATTTATAAAGTAAAAGAAGCCCTTCGTCTTCCCTGATGCGTAGTGATGGAATTATCTCTCTTTATTTCTCGACACTTTGTGATGTTGGATAATCCTTCATTTTCACGTATGCGAATTAACAAACAAAGTTTGTTTGAATGAAGTCAAACGGACTGTAGTTGGTTTGGAATTCATCTTTGTCTTCCCTCTATACTAAGCGACAAAGGCTCGGAGTATTACATGTAACAATAACAATATCAAGTCTTTATCTCACTATGTGGGGACAACTACCTGAATTCTTTTTCTCCATTGTGTCTTATTAAGTTAAATTCTCATTTGAATCTAATAAAAAAGGTCATTTCTAATACTTTATACCAAGTTTTTTAGGTTTACCTCTATCTTTCTTAATATAGATCGGATCTAATTCATATACTCTTCTAACCGGGGTCATTGAAAGACCCAAGTTTTATGTGACCAAATCATCTTAGGAGACTCTCTCTAAATCTTATTTTCCATTGGATCTACTCCAACCTTTTCACGTATATACTTGTTTCGCATTATGTCTCTAAGTGTAAAACCACTCATCTACCTGAGCAACCTCATCTCTTCAAAACTTAACTTAATTTTATGCTTCTCTTTTAATGGCCAACATTCTTATCCATTAAGCATTGCAAGTCTCACCACTATCTTATAAATTTTTTTCTTTTAGTTTGATGGGTACACATTTCCATCACACAACATACCTGATGCATTCCTTCACTTCAACCATCCAACTTGATTTCTGCTAATAATATCCCAATATGTTTACAATCACATTGAACAGTAGACCTGAGATATCTAAAATGTATACTCGTTTTATGACTTGATCATCCATTGTCATAATCCCACTACTAGATTTATTACTACTAAAATTACACTCCATGTATTTGATTTTCAGTCTACTCAAATGAAAACATTTAAACTTTAAGGTTGACATATATAATTTAACTTTTCTTTTAACTCTGTCTCTAGTCTTATCAAGAAGAAGAATATCATCACTAAAAAGTATGTACTAGAGTATCCTTTTAGAAATGTCTAGTAAGAGCATCCATGACTAAAGCAAAAAGATATGTGCTTAAAACTGAGCAACCATGTAATCCAATTGAAATAGGAAAAATCTTAGTCAAACCATATTGTATTTGAACACAAGTAACAACTCCTGTATACATATCCTTAATGCTTGAATATAATTATTATAAAATCCTTTATTTTTTAAAACACTCCAGAGCACTTCTCTTGAAATTTTATCATATACTTTCACTGAATCATTAAATGTCATATGTAGATCATCATGACTCTCTCTATACTTCTCCATCAAACCTCTCAAGAACTATATTGCTTCTATAATATACCTACCCGGCATGAATCCAAATGGATTTGAGAAACATTAGTATCACATCGTAACATATGCTTAAATAATCTCTCCCATAATTTAATGTATGACACATTAACTTAATTCTTTTGTAATTCACACATTTTGTGCATCACCTTTATTTTTAAAAATAGGAACCAATACACTTCTCCACTTATCTGGCATCTTTTTAATCTTCAAAATAATATTAAAAAGTTTTGTAAGCCAAAAAATTCCATGAAATTTGTCTAATGCTATAATGAGTTGATCTTCATGTAGTTTTGGTTTTGACAATATATTTCATTGGGTACCACAAGAACTGATGTGAGGAGCACTAATGAGAAAAGATTTATGTCTTCAGTATGAGTATTATTAGGATAAATATTGGGGTTTGCACTATGATATTGGATATGGAGATGCTTATAACTGATATTCAGGATTAGGCATTTTCTTGCATGCTATTTGTATATATATTTGTTTGACAGATGAGGACACTGTTGAAATCAATGAAAAATAGAGCAATGAAGAAAAAGTTAGAAGATAAGGAGCTTAGAATAGTTTGCACAAAGATTAAGTATATGATTATGTAATTTTATTGGATTCGAAATTGATGATTAAACATTAATGTTGGAAGGTCAGTTCACAGTTAAGTGTAATATATTTAAATATTTTGAATCCATTATATAAATAATGAGGTGAAGATGGTGAATTCAAAATTTGAACTCTGACTGTTAAAATTAAGACATGTTTTGGGATCACACCATGATAAGTGAATTTTATAAATTGACTTTTTATTGGCTATCTTTTAGTGACTTGAATGACAAATAAGTCAATGTTAGCAAAGTTGGTTGGCCTAAAGTCGGTATTGTGGTGTGGTAAAACTGTGGTATACAGTGAGAAATACTAAATATTCAAAGACAATGGGAGTACAACTTATGTAAAACATGATAGTGGAAGATAGATTTTGGGTTTGAGCATGTTAATGGAGGACAACCGATACAAGAAAATATTGGGAGATAGATAGAATTTGTAAGAGTTTAAAAAAGAAGGTATACCATAGGTAACATGGCCAACAGATTTGCAAAACACCTGCATATATTAGACTTGGTACCTCACACTGCACTGAACAAGAATACATAGAAGAGGATGTAGAAAACTACCTCCAATAGTTGGGCTAAGTATAATAATGATAATGGAGATGAAAGTGTTGTTAATTGTAAAGTACATGTCTTTTATTTAGTCTTAAATTTCTATTAAGTTATCCATGAGAAATAAGTGATTTTGTATTTTTTCAGTTGTTGGAAGCTCTGCCTTGTGTAAGTTTAATTCCAGATGGTGATCAATATTTCGGTTTGTGCTTTTACTATTACATGATGCGCTGTAAGTGCAATGGAGAAGCTAAAACTTCCATTTTTTTTCCAGATTCTCCATTCCCTCTCGCTAATGTTTTTTACTCTTAAATGTGTCTTATATTTTAGATGAGTAGTTTTTAGACATATTTTGGTTCTGAAGCAAAATATACTTTTTGAAATTATAACTGATTTTGCAGTAATAGATTACGGATGTTCCATTTAAACTCTCATGTTACTTATGTCACTACTTTTCTTGTAATCCCTACCTCCACTAAGAAAAGAATAACAAGTGAACTTGTCATATTAACAATGAAGCACTAATGTTGAACCCTCTTCCAAGTGTTTAAGTTGGTGTCTTTTCCTTACCATAGATTGCTAATTATACATTCAATGTGGTGACAAGAACCCATGTCGCTTGTCATACTCTGCAATGAATGAATTCGTTATACTCAATGACATGTTATTTGTTTTTGATGATGTTGATATATTACGTTAGTGACTAGTTTACCCTTTCCTAGTCCCATGGATGTATTCAGTGAAGTTACTCCCATAATTTTGTGCCCCCTTTTACTCCGACTATTCATGATTTATGATGATGTAAGTTATTTTTCAGTGCATCGTTGAGGAGGTGCAGGCTCCCATACAAGCTCGTTCACGTAAAGGTCGATTTATATCTGGGTAATTGTTTGTCGGTGATTACTTTGTTTCTCCTTGAGTGAAAAAATCATTCTACCTTTATGATTTTCATATATTTTCGAAGTTAAAAAGTGCAGTCTATTTGTAGCTAGGATAACTAACGAAGCAAAATTTATTTTATCCCAAGTAATATGTTGAATTATGCTCTTTCTAGGGTTTGTTGTGTAGACATTGTCTCTATTTTCCTCTTTTTAGGATTTATTAACCATTGAAATTCAGACTAGTTTCTCGCAGCTGCACTAATATTTTCTGTATGGTTTATGCATGGTTTAGATTCTTTTCATTTGACATGTGTCTTCATTGTGAATGCCTTAATGGTTATTTCTGTGATGCACACCTGCCTACTTTACTGAATGGTCATGCTTGGGTTAGTTTTGTTTCCTTATTTTTAAAAAACTAAAACATGTTTTGGTGTTCTCCTTATTTTTTGTTTCATGAAAAAAAATAGAAACTTCGTTCGAAATTGAAAAATAAAACTAGAAATCATCCATATTTAATAGCATAAATTAGTATTTCATGCATAATTAATTAATTTAAGTTAAAATTATTCTAATTATGTTTTATTTATACCCTAATTAAGTGAAAATTGTCATTCTAATCTCAATTTAATTATTGACTTCTTAGGTTAATAAACATTGTAAGTAATATATATATATGGTAAAATTCAAAATTTCTTAATATTTACTTTATTAATTGATAACTTTGTTATACCATTTCAAATAATAAGAATTATTTATTACTAAAATATAAATTATCATGATTAAACTTTAAATAAACTCTGACTAGATTTTACATTTACTTCAGTTATTTAAGGGTTAGTTATTGCTTCCAATATTGATTGTGATGAGTAAATTTTAAGGAAAAAAATAATTTAATTATAATCTTAAATTTTTTCATGATTAACTTGAATAATTTCATAATTCTCTATTACTTGGCTAATTGATTTATTAAGTAATTGCCTTAGGCTTAATTATCATAGTTAAGTATTGATTAAATCTTGAACATATTAACTAAAATTTAATTATTCTATAATTATGTTAATTAAATAATAAATGACAAATTATTTTGAATAATTAATCAAGTAATTTATCATACTAGATCCAACTATTATGATTAATGGAGGCTAATCAAAATATTATTTGCATTTACTTATGGAGCACTATCGTTATTGTTCGTAGAGAGCAATCAAACAAAACAAAAGAGTTTTTTTGGCATTAAACTTTGAAGAAAGTTGAATTGGTGGTCGGAGGTGTGACATCCCACGCTGACCCTCTTACCAATCAACGTGGGACGCAACAAAGAAAAACATAGAATTTATCTTTCACTCTAAATTCATAAACATTTTAATATTTTTCATGACTTAATTCATCGCATTCATCAATAAAGCAAAAGCATTCCAAATATTCTATTTATAAGATGTGTATACATATTGAGCAACCAACCCAAAAATATTTTCATAACAAATATCCTACATTCCTCAGCTCAAGACCCATCTTATACAGAACTATACAACAAAATATAAGTTTTAAATTGACTTTGATTCTACTGTGCCTCTATCTTATTCTTGCTCTTTCCTGTAAAATTGTTAGAATAAAATTTTGATAAGCTATGAGGCTTAAAAAGATATGCAATTCTAATACAGAATTTAAGTATAAAAAATAATGAACAATATGAATGTATTTATAACAGAACAAAATTTATAACTAAATATCATTTGTATTCCAAACATTAAAATTCATAAGCCGTTTAAAACATATGTTTACATAATTAGTAATAGCAGAATACTTGTCAAAATGTCATATATAGAATAATATCTTGTCTGTTACGGATTTAAATGACTAATCTTTAATTTGTTCGTATACATATTCTTTTTAATAATTATTTTATTTTCACATTCCATTTTTTCTTAAGCCTAGGAATATGTTATGTCTAGATGTTTAGGTTTTCTGACGTATTATCTTTACATTACTTAGCCCTTAAGGCTTTATCATCATGTTCGATAGAGCCCATGTAACACCCAATGATATCATTATTGAACTGCATTGAGGTTCTAATGCTTTAATTGGGGTCCCTGTTGCCCTATTGCCCTACCTGTGCGTGTATCATAACATATTATTGCCACCCATCAGCTAACATGGGATTCCTTAGGATTAGCAGTTTTTGATCCATGTATCTAATTTATAATTTAATGTTTCATAATTATTTTAAAATAATAAGTAATACATTACATGCATAGAAAGGAACATGGTAGATAACCCATTGCTTTACTTTTAAAAATTTTATCAATTAGTGAAACTTTATAATCGTCAGATACTTAATTCTTGAATGTTTAAAATCTATGCTGGATTGTTTGGACGTGAATACTGTGCTGTGAACGTTCATTATTCAATATGAGAATTTTCTAATGCATTTGATTCTTTAGCTCAAATGCAAATATAATGCAAACAGACTAAATAATTTGCATCCTGAATTAGGCATTTGCATTATCTTACCAACGTGATGCCTCCTCAATTCTTACTTCTCGCAGCTTTTTACGTTTGTAAATCACCTTAAAACTTTCTTGTTATATGCCACTTGAATCCTGAATTCCCTTCCTTATAATGCTTGAAACCTCTTTTATTCTGCTAGGAGCAATTATTTTAATTAAGTAATAATAAAGCTTAATGATAATCATTTAAGTTATAATTTGTCACTAACTAGCTTTGATAATGACCAAGAATTATTGGGTTAGTTGTTAAATCAGTTAGTTAAACCATATAAAATTATCAAAATTATTTAATATTTTTGAGATCTTAGTGATTTTATTTATAATTTTTTATTTCCTAATTATTCTTATTAACATATAATTAACTTAACTAATATAGTTAGTCTAATTTCTAAAAAAAATAAAAAAAAAGTTTAATTACTGAAGCCAGTTACTTGGGCATGTTCCAGGTCTGGTAAAAACATCCTTATTTGTCAACTTTATAAGTTTATTTTGATAATTTGCTTGGTCATTGACTATAAGAAAACAAACCTATCTTTTTCCTCAATGATTTTCTGGTATCTTTAATGTCTTATTTTCTTATACACTTTATTATAATTGCCTATAATTAGAGCAGAAGGGCCATTGCTATATCATCTGCTCTCTGGAAATATTGTTTTTTCCAGAAATTGCCTTTGTCTTCTTCCCCTGTAAAGTGCTTGGAAATGAGTTATGAGTTCTAGAATAGTCTGCGTTTCCTTTACAAAACGTGAGAATTGACTTTGTTGGTATACCAATTTTATTTAACTTATTTCTGGGTATTATTTCATTTCCAAACAGGCTTTTCTGCGAAGCAGACTAGCGTTACATGAAAATAATTATTGGTATTTACTTAAAAAGAAAGAAAACACTGCAGTGCTTTTATATTAATGTTCTGATAAGTTACTTCTCTCTTATGCAGCCATGCACACCCTGGTAGCCCATATGTCTTTGGGCTCTCTGGGGCTGATCATGATGTTGATTTCCCAGAACCGATGCCTGTAATTGGTAACCTTATGTCTTTTAGATATTATGTTTTTTCTTATATTATTTGTTTGCTAAGCCTTTACCATCTTGCTTAGCAAGCTATTATGATTTCATCTTGTTTTGACAAGTGTGCGTCATAGATGTACGGTCCTTTATCCATGTTGCAATCTTAACAATCTATGAATCATTTTAAGTTTTAAATTATAATCTCCCCTTCAATCTAATTTAGCCTATTCTCAACTAGGCTGCTAGCATACCTATGCATTGGCAAATTCATATCTGCACATGGATCTTAAGGTTGTTGGCACTTTTTTAATGCTAAGGTTCTTTATGAGAAATGGAGGACCCAAGTAGAGTTGGGCTTTGCTTAACAGGGAATGTATCTGAAGGAATAAATATACCATTTAAATTGGTTAACATATGAGAATTTATTTTTGTATCTTTCTTGTACTTGAAATAAATTGAAGACTTGAACGAAGGTGAAGATAAGAAGTCAAATCTGAATATTTACAATTTTGAGCATTAAGGTTTTCACTTCCTTTTCTCATTCCAAGCCCTGCCATTCAGTGACATCTTGATAATAATTCTTTCAGTGTGTTGTTGATGTAAGCTTCTAAATTTATGGCCATAAGAAGAATTGCAATCTAGTTGCTTCGGATCCGTGTTTATTTTCTCTTTTATGTAATTTGTTGAAAGGATTATTATGCTTTTTGTCTTTTGAGTTTCTAATGGCATTTGTCATGCCTCATTTTGACCCCTTATGATCAAGCATAAGACGTGATGGACGAGCAACCCGACCAGGCACATTTCCCTTTGTCGCTTATCTTGTTTTTCAGCAAATAGGGTTGAGTAGGTAGAAAATCTGTTCAACTTTATTGTCACAAATTAGATTTTTTTTTAAATAATCATCTATTAGATCCATTATAATCATTTATACGCATTCACAATTTAAATGCCACATTGAACTATAAAGCTTCTAACAAATCTCATCTATAATTAATACACACCAGATGTCTAATTTACAACATATCCATTCTTCTTCTTTGATACACCCAAAACTAGACGTCAAAACATTAAGACGATGGACAAAATTTTGTCACCTTATTATGGCTCAACCCGCTTCTTTCTTCAATTGAAAAAGCAATCATATAAATATTTGGTCAGTTAAAAAACTCAGTGGGACTAGCCACTCTAATTTAGAGTTCAAAATATAACAAAAAGGGGGATAACAGTTATGTTGGTTTTTAAGTTGATATGAGTATCAGTAACATTAGAAATAACGAGCTCAGTGTAATAGATATCAAATTAAGATATGATTTAACAAATGAACATGTATAAGGATACAATAATAAGCAATAACCATGAGTGTATGAAAGGAATGAATTGCGATTGTTTAATATCCAATCATTTAGTGTATCATGTTAGATACTAGTATCTAAATACCAATTCCTTTTATTTTTTGTTGTCATTCTTACATGTTATAGTGATGAGGGCATCCGACTGTGGAAAGTTTATCAGAGGTAGGGCCTGGGATCTACGACTACGATCAGATTATTGTATTTCTGAGCATTTATTTGTATTTGATTTATTATGTGTAATTTTTCATTTTTACCCTCACTTGAGGGAGTAGATTTATGTGACCCTAGGAGACACATTTGTCTTTTGATGCTTTATTGTATTTTGTATATTTATAGGCCTTCCTCCTTGGGAGGATGATGGCTATTATGAATGAAAATTTATGCACTTTGTGTCTAGGTGTGTTTGAGAGCCTTGAGAGTTCTTGTGAGAGCTTATGTGAAGTCCCTAGGTGAGGGCAAAGCAAGACCTGTCAGCCGCATGAAGCATCCGGGCTCACGGTTTATCTTCGCCTCCACCCCCATTGAGCTTGCCACCACCGTCATCTCCTTCCAATGCTCCAACCGACCACTTCCTTTCTCCTCCTAACCTTGACTAAGCAAAACCTCTCCTTTCCCCCCTCTTCATAGTCGCCGACCACCTCCTTGTTCGCATGGCCGAAACCATCATGACCCCTTCTTCTTGTTCCCTCGAAAATTTCAAATTAATCATCTAATATTTTCTTAAATTAGCCTAGCGTTAATTTTGGAAAATCTGAAATTCAAATTTGAAATATCCTAAAGCCTTTAAATCCTTTCCCAAATTATCGGGTTATGTTCGGAAATATTTCCCATGCAATCAATTTGAATATTAATTGGAGATCCCAATTAATTCCCCTTCCTAAATTAGCCTAGTGTTAATTAAAAAAAAATCTAAAATTCAAATTCGAAACCTCCTAAAGCCTTGAAATCCTTTTCCAAATTATTGGGTTATCTTTGGAAAGATATCCTAATCAATCATTTTGAATATTAATTGGAGATCCCAATTAATTCCCCTTCCTAAATTAGCCTAGTGTTAATTTGAAAAATCTGAAATTTAAATTTGAAATCTCCTAAAGCCTTGAAATCGTTTCCCAAATTGTTGGGCTATGTTTGGAATGATATCCTAATCAATCAATTTGAATATTAATTGGAGATCCCAATTAATTCCCCTTCCTAAATTAGCCTAGCGTTAATTTTGGGAATTTGAATTCAAATTCGAATTCTCCTACATGCTTTCAATTCCTTTCCTAAATTGTTGAGCTATGTTTGGAAGGATATCCGCATCAGCAAATCTGAATATTGATTGGAAATCTGAATTAATTCCTCTTTCCTTAACTAGCAAGCTATTGTTGACAACTCCACTAAGGCCGCAAATCAGCCCCCTTTGTATTGACTAATCTATTTGTTAACTTAGGGATTGTCTCTAATACACCACGTTAGCATGCTATTAATTAATTTATTTTTTAATGGTCCTCCCATTAGCATGTGATTGTTTTCGTAAACTTGATTGCCCTTTGAATGGTGCAGTCATTGCTTAAGTTCATCGTGAGTTAATAAATTGTTTTGCTCTATTCAAGCACGCTTAATTTTCAAATCAACATCACTTTCGTATATAGTTCTACATCATATTGTCTTAGAAATGTCAAATAATGCCTGTTTACATTTTGCCACATTTATATATAATTTAATCATATAACCCGTTGGCCCATAATATTCATTGATAAGGGTTGGCGCATAATATTCATTAATAAGGGTTGGATTTACTCCAATATAAAAGTTATCGAATGACCCCTCAAAGTTGGTACCCCCTTTTTAGCCTTTATTAAGGCTTATCTTAAAATAACTTTTGCCTTGTGCAAGTTGTTATAATCTGCCAACCTAACCCACACGATATAATCTTTAATCGACTTTCTCTTTTGGTAGCAGTATCATAAGTATTTAAACTATACATAACTTTTATATGTACACACATTGTTAATCAGGATCAACCTATAAATATGGCGTAAATTTGCAATAGGTTTTGTAACATATAAATTGTTAAATATTCATAGTTGGCCATAAGACCTGCTCAATATGGACATGAAAGGCAAATATTTTCACTGGTGAACATGTGCTATGTGTTAGAATTTTTGATACCATTAGATACTATAAACATACCCAATATAAAAAAAAACATTTACAAGCACGAACAAAACAGTCCAATGTAATTGAATGAATTCACACACATGAGGCCTAAAATAAAATTTCTCCTTAAATTAAATATCGAATATTTCATCACCAACAATGGAGTATATTTAAAAAATATTTTCTTACTTTTATTGCTTGATATGATTGTATATATATATATATATATATATATGATAAAAATATTAATTTTGTTAATTTAAATCAATTCCTAGTTAACAACATAAATCTAACTTAAATAACCTCAAAATAACAACTCAAGGATTTATCCCCGTACAAGCATTTATGCTTATCAAATCTTAATCCAAACTCAGATTTGCAGAAGAAATTATGAAAGATCAACTTTTAACCTTAAAACTTAGCTCTCCTCCATCCACTAGCTCTTTGTTCGGCCTATGTTTTTGCAGCTAATGGTTCCAGGAATTAGAAGTGAAATTCTTAGGCGATATATATATCTCAAACACAACAACAACAATAACAACAAGCCTTTATTCCATTGCGTGATGTTGGCTACATGAATCTTTTTTTCTTCATTGTGTTCTATTTAGAATCAAATTCTCATTTAAAACTAATAAAAATATCTTTTTTAATACTTTATAACTATACACACACATAAACCTAATATTTTTTTAGTAGAAATGCAGATGGTGCTACAATACAATTGTGCCTGATACATTTGTAAGAACTGGTCCAGCCGGTTCTTCTAAACCATTTTTTTTTTCCGAACGCGGGCGAAGCAGAGCTTGAACGGATGAGCCGCCCATGTGCGTAAACCTCCAAGCAGGGTCGAATTGTACCGTTGAGTGAGAAATCTCATGAAGGAAGAAAAAAGAGTGACTCCTCATGAGAGATATGTCCATTTCACTCGCTCCAATGGAATGAAACGGACTGAAAACAATAGAGGAGAGAAAACTAACTGAGAGGAAAGAGAAGCAGAAAGATGGTAAGTTCATTTATTTTTCATTTTATTTGGCAGTATCTTTCATGATGAAATCCTAAGAAAGGGGTAGTATCTAAATTTAGTACAGTGGAAGAAAGTTTGGAAGAGGAAGAGAAATGAAGTTGGAGTTTTTGAAGTTTCTTCTATTTCTGAGGGTGGAGAAAGAAGTAAGCAATTTAGTTATTGAAATTTATATAAAATTTTATTTCTCTAATTGAAAGAATAATATATTATTGAATTCAAGCGGCAAGCCTTGATTCAATCAATGAAGGAAAGTTCATCTAGATGAAGGAAGGATTTATTGAGGTAATTACCTAATTGAGATGAATTTAATTACATATTATGTTAGAAGATAAATGTAGAAAGTGCAATTGAGATTGTGGAAGGAATTAAGCCATTTAATATTATATAATGTTGATCAAATAGCCAAAAGTCGTCTTTTGAAATGGTTGAAGTAATTTGTGTAATTTTGAACCGTGAAAAATTTTCATAAGTGAACTAAGAAGAAAATTTGAAGCCTTTATCAAGCTCCAGAGTTGGAAGAACGAAGGAAAATAAAGTGAGTAAATTTTAATTGTATTATAGCAACGCCATATTCTTTTTATGTTATTTAATTTCATTTTATTTCTTGCAACTATTGTATATTATAGTATTATGTTGATGGAATGAATATTATATTGACTACATGATTATTGTATAATGAAGATTATATGAATAGAAATGGAAATGTAAATTATTCGCTTTATGAATAAAATGACTAATCCGATTACTATAAAATATAAAAGAAATGAAATACTGAATGATGATTTAATTGAAATGAAAGAATTAAAAGATGGAAAAGGTACACGCATTTACATTATAGGAGTTTAACCTTGTATGGTACTGACTGAGGAATCAATGTACCCGTGCATGTTGAATAAAAATGAAATAGAAATGGTTGTAACTTTAGACGCTAATTGCTTGGCATATAGTTATATATGTTTGATTTTAGGATAAAGAAAATTTTTACCTTTTGCTTAAAGCGGGTGGTGGGGGAATAATGACAAACCAAACAAGATCATATAGATCTATTTAGGCGTGCCAATATTTGATACAATCCAAAAACCCGATCTGAAAATTATGGATTTGAGTCAACGCATTTAGAAAAAGGGTTGTAATTCAAATTTTGATCCAATTGCGAAATTGGGTCGAGTTCGGGTTAACTCGAAAATCCAAAATCAACTTGGAACTAACTCGGGTAGCGCTACCATGCGCACGGCCCCCACGCGCACCTGCTCTCGCGCTTGCACCCGCTCTAGCGCTCAAGCCCTTGCTCGTGCCTGCACCCACTCTCTTGCCTGCACACGCTTTTGCGCTTGCCTGTGCACCCTGGCTTGCTGGCCTACCCGTATGCTCTTGCCCGCTCGCGAGTTGTTGCCTCGCAACCTTGCCCGCTCACGGCCGTGCTGGTTAGCGGGTTGGGTCGGGTCAAACCAAGTTTGAGGCGGGTTAAGTTTGGGTCTGGATTTTTGACTTGTTTGTCTAATCGGGTTAGGTTAGTTAAAGGCGGGTTAGTTTCGGGTTGGACCCAAACACGATTCGAAAACTTATTTTGACAATCCTAGATCTATTGTCCTTGTTGCTGTGGACATGGTCTACTTAGTCATCAGAAGAAGTTGACCTAATTAATTGAAGGATCCTTGTTGGATTTTATTTGTTTTTTCACCCAAAGGGGGCCTTTTAGACTTGGGATGGATATTTGTCTAAAGGCATAACTTTAATCAACTCAAGAGGTTATGCCATTAGGAAGTATCATGACTTTGGCTTTGATCGTAGTTTTATGATGTCATTTTATGATAAAACCTCATAGTTAGAGTGCTGTGATCATAACCTTTATTTAGGGTAGTCATTTCACTCATTTAACAACAAAATCACTTAGTTAGAGCACATGTGTTATTTCCTTGTTAGCATGGGATTTTTTGAGAGTGATTATAACATCACACTTGATATGATGTTAACTATTTATAAGCTATGATTATCTCAAAATTTTTAATCTTTGAGGAACTATTGCAGAGGTTGAGTGGATTATTACTTCAAGCTTGGAGAGATGAATGTTGCTTGAAGTTGTTTCTATTTTACAATTTTGTTTTTGGAATTTTCATACTTTTGTTAGAATTTGGGCACGAAATATTGTATTTTGGAGTTGGTGCATTTTGAGAATAGGATTTCATATGGTTGAGATTTTTTGTTAACACTGCCATCATCAAGGTGACATTGTAGTGACATAAAAGTATTTTTATTTGCAATTTTGAAATTTGTTTTTAAGAATGGGCCCTTGCGATGCAATGAGCATTTCCATCATAGGGGTATTTGAATTATTTTCACTTGGTTGGTTTGGATCTTTTCAATTCAGCTTGCTTGCAGAGGATTGGGTCTCTGACTTAGATTTCATTTAATTTCTCTTGGAAGTACATCTCATTGCAGTTCTTATCAAGTCTATCCCTTGTATGTAGAAGATTGGGTCTATGATTAGCATATGTGGTTTTGCTTTGTAAATTCAGTAGCACGAGTTTGCATTTGAAATTTTTTTTGTTTATGGCTTTGAGGGCATTATGCAATGTAAAATAAATTATTTTAAGTTTATTGTGCCGATGTTTGTAATTGGGCTAAAGTCTTGTCAACTTCAGTCCATGAGGAGGATGGGATTTTGATATGGCGGTTCTTGTGGAACCGCCTCAACCGGCCCCACCTGGGTGGACAATTTACTACAGGAGGCAGTTCAAAACCGCCTCCTCCTACCTAATTAAGCTTGCCGCCTATATGTGGGGGACCTCATGGATTTAAATTTATTTGAATATTGTGTTTTTAGGAAAAGGGTGGGCAGTGGAGAGCAGGAGAGGTAGGGGGAAGGGAGAGGCATGCTTAGATTTGAGTTTCTCTTGGAGTTTCTTGGAGTTTGAGGGCTCTAGACCTTGCGTCTAGAGTGGGAGAGAACGATCATCCTCTCGAATAGAGGCTCACTTGTATCTTGCTTTATTGTTGGTTTGCTGTTTTGTTATTGTTATTTTACTGTTTTTGGGGCTCATTGCACCCAGATTTTTGCTCTATTCTCGCTGTTTTCTCTCCAATTAGTGATAGGTTTGCTTCCGAACTCAAGTATTCCCTTAGGGTTGCTTGCGAACTCTAGTATTTCTTATCAAATTGGTATTAGAGCAAGTCTCGGGACCGGTGGAGGGTTGATTTCAACAGATTCCAGCAGCAGTTTTTTTTTGCTCCAAATAGGAAGAAGTTGCTGTTTTTCTTTTCAAAATCCTGTTTTTGTAAATCTACAAACTTCGGATTGTGATGGCGGCAAAAAAAGTGGATGCCTTGGAGAAAAGGCTTGAAGGGGAGATGAATCAAATCAAAACGACGGTGGATGAAAGGATCTCTTCAATGGAAGGTCAGGTCGCTGATCATCGAGAGATGATGAAAAAATATTGGAAATTCAAAACCAAGCGGCAACTTCAGTGGCAAAAGGGAAGGAGGAAAAATGTACGAATTCCGAAATTCGTAGGGAGGAAGATGAGGTGGAAATCATGGAAGGAGAGGGAAGAAGACCCCATTTGGAGTGATGTAGGCAGGGGGGGGGGGGGTCAAAACAAGTTGGATTTTAAATTTGGAAGCTTCTAGGTCCTCTAGTAGAATCAACTCATTAATGTCTAGTAGAGAGCTTTTTTTAGCTCATAAATTGAGGTTCATTCCCCAATTTGCAGCCCCTTTGGTTTCCCCACTTACCTCTTCTCCTCCCCCTTGTCTTCTCGTTTTCCTGTGCTGGGTGACTTTCTTGTGGTTTTCCCCTTTGGTTCCTGTGGATGGCTGCTTGGTTCTGCGGCTGGCTGCTTGGTTCCTGCGGCTGTCTGATTGGTTCCCGTGGCTTTTCTGCTTGGTTCCCGTGGCTTCTCTTCTATGTTTTGCTGTACCGAATGGGGGCTGATGTTTAGTGGCTGTTGGCCTTTCATTTCCCTAAATTTAATAGGTTTAATTAGTGGTTTTAAAGGGCTGTTTGGCTGCCCTCTTTGGTCTTATAAATATGAGATGTTTTATGTTAAAAAAAGGAGAGATATGATCTCATTTTTGGAAGCCATAACCCGCGGGTTTGTTGAAAAGCTTGCGAGCTTTGTCCAATTTCTCTTCTTCTTCCTTCTAGGAAAGCTTGCGAGCTTCTCCTTCCTTTTGTCTTGGCTTCTAATCCCCTTCTTCTCTCCGCAAGAT
This sequence comes from Dendrobium huoshanense, assembly GCA_016618105.1. NCBI lineage: Eukaryota > Viridiplantae > Streptophyta > Magnoliopsida > Asparagales > Orchidaceae > Dendrobium > Dendrobium huoshanense. Next base: position 30,200,344 of record CM028354.1, on the reverse strand, counting down.
CGACGCCATCAGTATCTTTCGTCTCAAGGAATGCAAGTTTAGGGTTTTATGTCAAAGTTTGTATGCGTCGTTTGTATGTGTCGTTTGTAAGTCATTTTATTTTAGAAAAGTGGAGTTTTATGTTTTGTTTTGAAAGTCATATTTTGTCTAAATTTGAGTATTTCTTGTAATCTTCTAGTTCCTAGGAAGAGTCTATTTTTTTAGTAAAAATTTGGGGCCCTCTCCCAAATTTTTGCTCGCATCATGGAGTCTGTCTAGAGGGGAGAAAGAGGAGGCGGATATGGGGAATGCCAGGAGGGGTACTATGACCGCCGAGGCATTGATTTTGAAGAAAGAAGGGGGGTTTCGAAGGGGGTTTGGGCTATGGATGGGCAAGAGAAAATCAGGAAACTTGGGGTGCACCTAGCACTTGGGAGGGGACATTATGGAAGAATCCGGGGTAATGGGGCGGGTTAAAAGGTGAGGAAGTTGAAGATGCCCATATTCAAAGGAGAAGATGCGTATGGGTGGATTTATAAGGTGGAGCGATACTTCGCCGTCAATGGGCTGACGGAGGAGGAGAAGCTTACTGCAGCCGGATTATGCTTGGAAGGGAAATGTCTATCATGGTTTCAGTGGAGAGTCCAGGTGAGGCCGATCAGGAACTGGAGGGAATTTAAAAACTACATAATAGAGCGTTTCCAAACCGATCGGGGAGAAGACTTTTATGAGCAGTTCTTTGTTCTGACACAGGAGGGATCAATAGTGTATTACCGGGAGCAGTTTGAGCACCTGGCTATCAGGGTGGAGCGACTCTCAGATACAGTGTTGGAGGAAAATTTCATGAAAGGGCTGAAGGCGGAGATCCGAGCAGCAGTGAAGGTCTTAATGCCCCGTGACTTGGGGGAGGTTATGAGGTTTGCCCAACTGGTGAAAAATCTGAAGAATTTGGAGAACGGAGCTAGAAGTAGCAGCACCGGGGGCACATATAGAATGACGACCACTCATCTCGCACCTACAAGGTTTCATTGTATTCTTCAACTGTTTTATTTCCTTGATGAAGGTTGTTAAATTATTGGAATATGGTTCATGAGTGATCTGTAAGGCAAAAACTTTCTTCTCATTGTTTCTTTCATCCTATCCCAATTTTGGATTTTTCTTTTCCTCGCCTTAGTTTATTATTTTGAAGGTTCTTCCACCATGTTAATGCATGACCAGTGAGTTTTAAGCTAGCAAACTTAACTTTCCTATTATCAGGTATTTCTTTCCACTCAAAAAGTTGGTCCATCTTTTCTACCCATTCGATGAATTGATTGGGTGTAGCTTACCTTCAAAGTTATGGACATCGTTTTTATCCCATGATCCCAATTTCTATGACGTCTATTTTGATTTCTAGGGACTTCCTCTTCACTTTTAAAGTTTTGGAAATTAGGATTGTTGACATTTAAATTTGCAAGAGTGTTAGCCATGTTGTTTATTTGATGTTGCAAATCCGCTAATTGTTGCATCATTTGTTGTCAATCCCTTTGATTATTTTGATTAGTCATTTTTTTTAAGAAAAGACTCGCAGGCCAACCTAGGATGTGCTAACCTAGGCTTTGATACCAAACATGATGCAGACAACTAGATAGAAAATAAAACTAAAAGGGGAGAACACCAGGACTAGTAGATCTTTTCTTGAATCAAAATTTAGAAAGCTAACATCAAACAAACCTCCAAACAAATGAAAACTAAATTAAAAATAAAAACAACTACCCTCAGAACAACCGACAAGCGGTCACCTCACATGCAATGAAATAGTAGGTAATATAAAAGAAGTGCTTAAGGACATGCAAACCAAGGGTCTACCACAACTACTTGGGCCAACGTCCACCACAAAATCCTTCGGCAAATGCAACCAAACCGGCCAACCAACACCTTCAATAGCTCGAGAAGAAAGATACAAGTGGAGTGGAACTTGTGCAAAGAAGGAGATAAGAAGCCCAAGCCGAAATCGAAGAGAGGAGAAGAGAAATGGAACAAGCTCGCAAGCTTTCCCAAGAAGAAACCCTCAGGTTTTTAAAACATCACACACACACACACAAATATATATATATATATATATATATATATATAGGAAAAAAGAGGTAGCTAAACAACCCAAAATACCTCTAGGCGAACCAATCAGGAAAGGGGAAACAGAAGGCTAGCAGACGCTCCAGGAGCAGCACCTTAAGAGGCTTCACGGGGACAGGAAATGGCAGCCACGGGATACAGGAAAAGCCAGCCATGGGATAGGAGCCAGCCGAGGAATCGAAAGGCCAACTGAGAGCGGGAAAGAACCAAGTCCACTCCACATAATGAACTAAAAAGGAGGTGAACTACAAGTAATATTGAGCTGAAAAGAAGCAGCAGCTCAGCATTTATGAGTTGGAGCATAGAAGCTCCCAACAAAACAGCAAAAATCGAACAGCCAAGCCCAAACCGAGAAGCCAACATCAGCCCAAGAGCCAAGGCACCAAAGTAGCAAGCCCACCCAAAGTACGCCAAGCCCAAAGCACTACCTACTCATGATCATTGGTTGCCTTCCATCATAGGGTAACATAAAAAAAAATAAAAAATAACTATAGCATTCAAATTACAATAAAAACTAAAACAAAAAACTAAAATTTGCATGCATCAAATATTATTAATTTATCTTATTAAACAAACAATTAATATTTTTTTTTTGAAAAAATATAATTACTTGATTGTGGGCTTCGAAATTTCGGCCCCGGTCTCTGCTCGCTATTCTGTTTATTCAGCAAGGGAGTTTTAACTGAATTAAGTTCCGGGGTAAATTTTGGAAGGCAGATGAGTTTGTAGATAAGACACTACCTAGAGATTTCGCCCTCATTTTGCGAGGACTTTATGATATGAGTTCTGGTTTTATATAGGCGCAAGCCCCTATAGTTAATTACCCCTTCCGGTCACGAGAGAGAACTTTCGATTAAGGCTAGTCGTCAATTAAATACGTAGAGAATACATGTTATCTGGCATATAGTAGCAGCAATGGGTTTGGATAGGAAAGATTGGATATTTGGGAATTTGAAATGTTTGATATTTAAAATGAAAATTGCACTATATTGCACTTAAAGCGGATGGTGGGGGAATGGATGATGGGCCCGATCAAGATCCCATGGTTCCGTCGTCCCGGGCCATCATGGTCCCTGTTCTACTTAGTTAGAGGAGGCAGTCGACCCAACATGACAGAAGGATCCTTGTCGGCAGCCATGGGTTGCTTCGTCCAAGGAGACCTTGTAGACCTGGGGTGATTGTTTGTCTAAAGGGACAAATTTGAATCCACCTTAGCTAACAGAGAGATTTGTGCCCTATCGATCATATCCTATTGATTCATATCTCAAGGACTTGATGCCATTAAGGAGCGTATCGGTGCTGGCCATAACCGGTATTTTGTGGTGCCATTTGACGGCAAAACCACTCGGTTCAGAGAGCCCCGGGTCATAACCGTTTATCCTACGGTGCCATTTGGCGGCAGACCGCCTGTTAGAGGACATGTTTCACGTCCTTACTGGCAGGAGATTATTTGAGAATGGATCATAGTGATATTTTCGACTAGGCATTTGACTCTTTGTGAGCTGAAGTAAATTTTGATTTGTCCACCCCGACAAACTGTTGCGGAGGGTGGATGGATTTTGCTTTGAGTGATTGATAGATAATTTCAAATTTAAATATCTAGGAGTTTGGGATTTTTGGATTTTGAGTGGAGCTTGGATGACATTTGAAAATATTTGTGAACCCCTCCGGTTGAGATCTTCGTTCAACACGGCCATCATCGGAGTGTTTGGGGTCATTTCCATTTGTTGATTGAACCTTGTCAACTCAGACAAACTATTGACTGAGGATCGGGTTTTATAGGCTTCATGCCTTTGTTTATGAATTTTCTTTGTTAAAGACCTTAAAGGCCTAATATGAATGTACCAAATAAATATTCCGGTCAACTTTGTGACCGCATATTTATTCGATGGCTTGAACCTTGTCTACTCTTATTTACATGCTTAGGAGGATCGGGTTTCGTAGGCTTCGTGCCTTTTGTTTAGTGAATTCTTTTGATTGTAGGCCTTGAAAGCCTAATATGAATGTATTAAAATAAATACACCGTTCCCCACAACCGTGTATTTGTTTGATGGTTCGAACCCTATCGACTCCTATTGATTCGTATAGGAGGATCGGGTTCGAACTTGAATTCACTTATCGACCCGCGCAGTCTCCCTAGACGTCACGTGTGTACCAATAACACGCTCGTCGGGGCCCTTGCGGGTCGAGATCGTATTTTTCCCTTTAGTGTACTTATGTGTATACAATTTATAGTACACGTGCAGGGGTATTTTGAAATAGTTGTAGTTGTGCAGGTAACTGCTATTTAAATACACAACAGTTCATTGAAGAGCTTATACACGCCTTCTGTCTGCTTGTACGAATGTTGCAGATTCGGTGACGTTGTATTCTTAGTGTTACTAGGCATCTTCTCATCTTGATATTTTCTCCCCTTTTCTCATTCACTGGAGACAGGACTTTCTGGACTTTGGAGTCAACGACCGTTGATTTGGAAAGAACTCTTTTTAGACTCTTCGGTGTAGTGGAGTTGCTATTTTCGGTGTTTGTGGGCACCAGAACTATTTTCTTCTCAAGTATAGAACTAAGAAGAGACTTTGGAACACCAGAAAGTTTGGTTCTAATTTGTTCAAACATTTCCTCTCTTATGCCATGGGGTGTCCTTTTTCGTATATCGGGTTGCCTTTGTACCCGGTATAATGACGACACTTTGATCACCACTGTCGTAGGTGATGCTTGTACTTGTGCCCACAGTGGTTCGTTGTACCTACGACATATCCACTGTTGTTATCCACAAGTGTTCGTTTGCAGGGAGTCGTTGTATCCACTACGACCTCCTGGAAGTGTTTGTAGAAGAACCATTGTCCTTGGTGCCATATCCACCTTTTCACCAATCTCAGGTGGTAATTTTGATGTATTTGCACTTGTTTGTAGGAACAGATCCTCCGCTATCAAATGCCAGTATTGCCTTCTCAATCTACAGGCATATGTAGGGATTGTCGTAGGAGTTCGTCGCATTCTTTGTTTGCATGCATTGAGGTCTTGTAGTATGCCTTAGTCACATTTGTTTACTAAGATCAGTGTATTTCATTTGACATTGAGTCACTGTTGACCGCACAGATGTCTTGTAGTTTGAGTTCCCTCTTGTGTGATTCAAACTTTGTTCCTTGCATGTGTTTGAATCCGAGTTAAGTTTCATTTAGACTCGGGTTCATCGAGTTTACAACTCCCACTTGATGTTGCATAGCACGAGTTCAAGTTCTTTGTCCGGATCAAATGCAAGACTGAATCGCTTCTTGATCTTGAAGACTCAGGTTCTTTATCGTTCATGTAGAGTTTGAACCCAACTTGAGCTTAACATACAAGTTCACTTGCAAGTTGACTGACTTTGATAGCAAGATTTTCATCATTTGATTCAAGTTTAGGACTTTTATAAGTCCGTTTGTTGCTTTATTTTGTTTAAGTGTAAATACTTGTTCAAGCTCAGATCCAGTCCAAATCAAAGTCTTTGTTTGATGTACTAGTCTTGTTCAAGTCCCCTACAATCCTTTGAGTTCAATTGCATATTGTTCACTTTTTATTCAAAGTCTTCTGGAGTCTTCGCAGGTTCATTTTCATGTTCAAATTGATTTGAATTCAGCTTCAATTTGATTTTATTTTATTTGGATTTGATCTTTAGAAATCATTTAAATTTTGTTCTGATTCAAGTCCTCAAGTCATCTGCTCTTCATACAAGTCCTCTGTATTGTTGCCCAAATGAGATCTTCTTATTGTTCGGGTTTTGTGTACTTCAGTGAAAATTTCGGCAGCACTCCGACATATCCTCCGTTTGGGGGAAATGTAGGGGAGCTGTGCCTTCCCACCACACTACTCGAGCCTGTATGGTAGGTATCCTTAGACACCGTGGCCGTACAAATTTCATCCCACCACGCTACAAGAGCGTGTATGTGGCCTTTAGCAGTACCCGTACAGAACACCAGTAGCTCTCCCCACCATGCTACAAGAGCGTGTATAGGGCTTACCCACCTCGTCGTATGCGTCACATCGGGCTTCCTCCTACCGTGCTACAAGAGTGCGTATAAGTGGTTCTCCGGTCCGTCACAAACTCCGAGAATGGGATTTAGAGATCATATCTTTGCGTAGCAGTTGTTGGCGCTGATGTCGAGGTCGAGGACACTCCCCACCACGCAACAAGAGCGTGTATAGGGCTTACCCACTTCGTCGTATGCGTCGCACCGGGCTCCCTCCTACCGTGCTACAAGAGCGTATATAGGTGGTTCCCCGGTCCGCTGCAAACATCGAAAATGGGATTTTAGGCGGTTACCCACCTCGTCGTAGTCGCCGGACCGGGTTTCCTCCTACCGTGCTACGAGAGCGCGTATAGGTGGTTTGTCGGTCCGCCGCGAACGACGAAAATGGGAGCCTGAGTTTAAGAAGGTATACCTTGAGGACCGGAAGACTGGCGGTGGAGGGCACGGAAATCGAGACAGGAGGAGCATTTGCAATTAATAATAATTAATTAATCATCTAATTATAATTAATTCATTAATCATATTCAATTATAATTAATGTTATTTAATTATAATAACTATAATTAAATAATTAATTAAAATTAATAATATTTAATCATTCAATTATAATTAATTTATTAATTATAATTAATTTATTAATTATAATTAGTTATAATTGGTCATGCCTAATTATAATTAATAACAATTAATAATTATTAATGATAATTAAGAGTTAAATACAATTAATGTATTTAATTATAATTAGTATAATTAATAATAAATTATAATTGAAAATAATTATTAAATTAATCATAATTAATATTAGTTAATTAATTAAACTAATTAAATTAAATGATCTCTTCCTCTCCACTCTCTCTGTTTGACGAATTTGGGAGATTTGGTCGAAGATGCGCGTGAGAGGTAGAAAGTTACCTTCAATGTTAGCAAGCCCCTGTGCTTGCTTCCGATCAAAATGTGTAACTGCCGGTTCTACAGGAGGGGTCGCTCGAAGGCACGAAGTCGAACAACCATGCCGGAGTCGAAGAAGCTGCGCACGATCGGGAGAAAGTTGTCTCTCAGCGAGCGTGCTCCCATTCTTCTGTCTGATCAAAATGTCGGAGCTTCCGATTGTAACAGGAAGGGAAAGCCGTCACTGGAGCGAAGTCGTCCAGGCATGGAGGTGCCGAAGTAGCGATCAAAAGGGAGAAGTTTGTCTTCACTGCGAGCGGCTCCTATGGACGCTTCCGATCAAAGTGTCGGAACTTCCAATCCGATCAAAGTGTTGGAACTTCCAATCCGATCGGAGAGGACGTCTTTGAGGGATGAGGCCGAAGACGCATGTGATAGGAAGGAAATTCTTGCACAGTGATGAACTCCGATCATTGCTTCCGATCGAACTGTGGTGACTTTCACTCGGACAGGGAAGGGAAATCGCATGAGCGAAGTCAGACAAGGGAGGGAGAGCAAGCCAGCGCTTCTGCTTCTTTTCCTCTCATTTTAACGACACAAGGGCCGTGGGAGAAATGACGTCGAACGTGCGAAGCTAGTGGTCAGATGTCCGAGTCGCTAGATTTACGGGATTTGAATGGCGGCGACGTGGGTACGAAGAGATTTCTTTTCTCTTTTCTTTTTGTTTTCAAATACGGGTCAACATTGATAATTATATCTAATAAATAGTTTAATTAAAAAATTAATAAAATGCCCCTATTTTTAACACCATTAAGTCCAACATCCATTAGTTTGGTTGTTAGGGCCAGAATTGTCCCATTTTAAGAGTTGAGGGGCCAAATTGGTCCCTCAAAATAGTTGGAGATCATTTTGGTCCCTCCTAAAGAGTTAAGGGTCCATTTTGGTCCATTTCTTATTTTTAAAATTATCACTTTTTTTAAGTTTTAACTAATGGCATTAGCTTTAAGTTTAAATTATATGTAAATTCAAAATCATTTACTAGCCATTCAGCAACTTAACTTAATATCTTTGACTTCTTCTTTAGTTTAATAGGAGGTTAGTAGGAGTTCAACCTTGTTCTCAAGATCCAAGTCTCCCAAACTCTCCTGTTTATGGTCAACTGCAAGCTAACTACTGTTGTTCGCTTGCACATTGTCTTTACTTGCATTCAAATCGATAGAACCATTGATATTGTTGCTGCCTTATGGGTTACCTGAGTATGACATCATTGTCTTTCTTTGTCACTTTTGCATCTTCAAATGTATGTGATTTCTTTCTTTGTCACTTCTGTACCTTCAACTAATTCTTTTTCAATTTTCATCCTTGTTGTCATTGCCAGAATTATTGTTTTGATCACCTTCTTAGCCCAAGTGGGTTCCTTACATACAATCTCACCTCACATAATTTTATCTTTATACTCTCCTTAAAAATATAGCATTTTTTTAAAAAAAATTTCACGGGATAAAGAGGGTGGGATGGATGGTCGAAGGATTAATGATGAAGAATAAACATTGTGGAGACTTTTAAAAGGGGCGTTGTTACATTAAGTAATTTGTTTAGAAGTTATAACTTGAAGTCCTAATGGTGAGAAACTGCAAGTGGTACAAGCATAATTTAATTGAGGGGTTCCTTGAGAGTTTGTCTAAACGTCATTGCATTCATATGTTTTTTAGTTCCAGTGATAATTCCACTTGAAATAGAACATTCTCATGACAATCAAACTGAATCATCGAGGAAAAAAAAAATAAAAACCCCAATAGAATATAATTCTTAAAAAAAAAAAAAAATTCTTACAAGTTACAACTCATATGGTCTGGCCCTGTGTGTAATTGAACTTGCTTCTTGAAATGATCTTTTTTTGACTCCGAGTAGCATGTCCACTTGTACTAGTGCATGATATTGTTTTTTTATAAAATTTGCAGTGCATTGATATTATCTGTGTGGCCTGAGTTAAACCAATGCGATATCTGCTACTCGAGTTAATGTTTTTTTAAGCAAAACTAACAATGTTCTGTAGCTCCACCTCATTTTAAATACTCATGCTATGATATGTCATTTAAGTGCATGTATGAGCATGTTTGGTGCTATTTTTAGTTATGACTTGTAACAGAAAGTGTGATGGTTTCCTTTTCTTTTATTTTGGTAGGTATATCACGGTCTGCAAAAGGGTATTGCATGATCTCAGTGCTTGAACCCATGAAAACGTTTTCTGAGGAGGATGGCCTTACAGAAGAGGCTATTGTTGCAAAGCTCCGCACATGTCGATGCCACCATTTATTTCTGCACACTTCCCTGAGAAATAATTCTTCAGGTTGGTACTCACTAAGCTCATATATACCCATTCATGTAGATTGTTTTGGAATCAGTTCAAATCCTCTAGCATTAAACTTGCCTGAATGAAACTATTTTTCTTGTTGCTGAGTTTGTTTATATTTTTATATATTTTTGGTAATGATTTGGAATTTCTCCTAATGCAGCTATTGTTCTTAATTGTGCTATTGGTTTCAAGGTTCGGTTATTAAAATGTTACATTGATAAAAAACATTGCTGGAACTACTAATCCTTAAATCAAATGCAAATTATGCTTCAATTTTTTCCCTTAGAACTCGACAGTTATTTTGAAACTCTTTTAATTTTTTCCTTGTTTTAGTTGATTTACTTAATTTTTTTTTTCTTTTATAATTATTAATATGCTAGTGTTGATGGCCGAGGGAGGGTTGTCCTTTTATTTTTAGCTATAGGGTAGTTTATATGGTTTGACATGATTTCAGTCTTGATTCAATTTAAGTTAATTTCCCCAAATAATGGGTGGCTTTGGTGGTCGTGTGGTGTTAATTTTTGTTCAATTTTCTTTTGCGGGGGGCAATGTAACAGCTAGGCGGTGAAATTTCAATTTCTCCTCCTTTGGATTGGATAATGTTTAACTTTGTCTCGTTTTGTTTTGCTAGTTGTGGTGGTTAAGATTCCTACTCGTGGTTTCTATTTCTGATCACAGCAAATTGAGGCTCCTTAAGCTTTATATTATTGTATTGGGAATTATCTCCTGACTTCTGCATATCTATGTATGTACGTTTGTTATTATAGATACCCTTGATTTCACGTGATTTAACAGATCTAATAAAGGCTTGGGTTTTAATTTGAAATTGAAGTTTAGTTTTGAGATTAATTTAAATTTGAATGAACCTTATCATATTTTAGTCATATCTATTAAATTAAAGATGAGCAGCCTACAACAAGAAATGAATCCATGATTTAAATGTAATGATAGAGATCTGTGATGGGAACATCAGATTGTGGAAATTATATCAGAGACATGGCTGACGATCGGTCACGATTGTGCCTATCTATTTTTGAGTCTTCATATGTATTTGCTTTATTTATTTGCTTTATGTATTTATTTTTGTAGCATTTCCCATGGTACCCTTAAGGGTTTTGTCACATGCAAGCCCTAGGGGCTTTGTCGTTTTTTATTTTCCCTTTCATTGTATGAGGTTATATATAATCCCCTTATATTTCTTTTGAAGTTATTGAATGAATTATAATGAAATTCCTGCAAATTGATTTATTGTGAGAGCTTGAGAGTCTTGGGAGAGAAAATCCTAGGAGGGAAGCGAATCACCCACCAACCTTGGAAAGTCCGGGTTCGTGGCTTTCTTTTATTCTCTAACATATCTTTCCTCCCTCCCTTTTCCCCTAGCTATTGGCCTAGGGTTTCCCAACCCTAAAGCCGCCGGCCTCCACTCCAAGACCAAGCTCCACCGCCGGTCAATACTCCTCCCCCTCCCTACCTAGCCGTCGGCCCCTCCCCTTTCCAATTCCACTTGCCTCCACATTCACACCCTCTTCATTACTTTCCTTTTCCACCAAACTCTCTTTGGAAAGCCTTAATTTCAATTATTCAATCTAATTTGAATTTTAAAATCTTTCCAAAATTAGAATTCTATTTTAGGAAAGTTTTCAAAATAAATCCTATTTCAATTTTAAATTTGATTGGAATGAGATCACTCCTTCCTAATTTAATATGCCAAATCAAGAAAGCTTGGTTTATTTCCCCAAGCTCCCCTCTCTCTCTCTATGCTGCCGGTCCCTCTATGCCCCACCCATTAAATTCTTTCCAAAGTTAAGCCTCTTTCTTGGGAAAGATTTCAAACTCCATCCCCTCTGTTACCCCCCTCCCTTTCTCTCCAATTTCCCTTTAAATCTTTTCCAAACTTAAAGGATTAATTGGGGAAACAATTTACCACTTTCCCTCCATCCTTCCTCCTTAAAATCTGAACCCTTTTTCTCTCCACCTCCCTCTCTAACCTAGCTAGTTTTCCCCTACTCATAATACCTCTAAAATCTAACCAAAATCTCCCCAAGTTCCCTACCTTGGTTGGTCACCTTTTCACCCCTTCCCCTACTTGGATTCTTGAGTGAAACTTCTTTGTCTCAAGAGGAATCTACAAGGATAGCAAAGGGACATCTTCTACAACAGTACAACACTACGAAATCGATGCATGACCAATCCTGAACTTGACTCTGGCTTCGTCTATACGAACAAGGCTTCATCGACATACTCCGATCGCCTTTCTTCGACGCCAATCCGGAAGTAGACAATTCCGCTGAGGAATACTTGGAGCGTATCATATTCACCCTGTTAGAAGCTATTGAAGAACAACTTTCGACCGTTCAGTGGCAAATCATTGCCGTGCCTCCTCGATGAGGTTGAACTTTTCCCCCTCTTCAATTTCCTTCCTAATCTTCTTCTATTGTAGGTTGTGAATCTGATGAGGACATCAGAAGATCAATGATCTACGATCACGATCTACTTTTGATTATTATTGTATTTGATGTGTTTTGTTTTATGTTTTATGAGTCTATTGTATTTCTTTCCGTTTATGCCCTTGCTTAAGGGCCTCGTCATGTGTTTGCCTTAGGGGCAATTGTGTCTTTGTATTTTCTTTATTCCGTTGGCTATTTAAAGCCTTCCCCTCTTCATGTAAAGGGGAGGAAGTATTGATAATGAAAATTGTATGTTCTTTTTGATATCTTTGTGAGTTCATGAGAGGAGAAGCCCGAGAAGGGTGATTTGCAATACCCGTCAATCTTTGGAAGAGTCCAAGGTTCACGGTTCTTACAATCTCTTTGTGAGTTCGTTAGTTGCTCTTATCTTACTTGTAATTTTTTTGTTCATCTCCTTTCTCCCCTCTTCACCCACCCAAGTCCTCTCCTAGCTCCACCACCCCAAGCCGAACCACCATCATAGCCCGTCTCCTCCAACGGACCCTAACTCCACCTCCAAACCGCTCGGCCCATCTCCACATCCCACCACCCGCCGGCCAATTCCCACCACCAAACCCACCGCCGGCCCCCTTCTTTTCACCACTTAATGGTAGTTTAATCACCATTAAAACCTACCTAATTTAGCTTACATGATTTTGGAGAGCCATCATTCCATTTGAAATTCAAATTTGTATTTCAAATCCTTTCCTAAATTAGCCAAACCAAATTAGGAAAGTTTTCAAACCAAATCTAATTTAATATTTAATTAAATTGGACTTCTTATTCCAGTGCATAAATGGGTTTAATGCATTAAGAGGCATTAATTGCTCTCCCCCTCTCCCTCCTCCCCTAAGCATGCCGCTGGCCCATCAATGGGTTCTCCCATTTAATGCCCAATTAAGATTCAAGCCTCATTTGAATTTGAATTCAAATTCAAATCCAACTCCCTCCTTAAGCCATCCCCTCCCTCTCTCCCAACATTAATTAACACCCATTAATTGCCTTCCATTACAACTCCCCAATCAATCCCTTAATCTCCTCAACCCTAGCCGCCACCTCCAAGCCCCTCCCCTCTCAGTTTTCCTCCTCTCATGAACTACTAAGTGCTATCCCAATTTATCTGCTGCTGTCCAAGAACTATAGCAGGTTTCCCTTGCTGTCTAGCATTCCCGAGAGGCTTATTTTTCTGTCCCCGACCCCTCCAATTGAGTAAGCTGCTGGTGGAGTCTTCTGAATGTTGTTCGGGCTGCTATCTGGCGCCTCTCAAGTGCCAAACTGCTGTCCAAAACTTCATGTGCTGCTGTTTACACCTTTCTAGTTGCTGTTCAGAAGTTTGGAGTGTAACACCCCACAGTACTCATTAACCGTATTGTAGAATGTTACTTGAACAACCATTACCTTTCCATCATTTATATCTCATTTCATTTAAGTTCATTTCATATCTAAATACAAGATCGCATAAACATCATTTGGAATAATAAAGGAAGCATCTAATAATTCTCCAAATTTTCAATCCAAATCTAGTACAGAGCCACTAAGGAAAACCAAACAATTTCAAAGTAATACATGTCTAATTTGCTTTCATACCTTGAAAATTTAAACTTACTAATAAAAGGTAACCTAACAAGACAAGAAGAAACACTTTGCATAAACTAGCTTGCATCAATCTTCTCTTTTCCTTTTCCTGTAATAACAGCCAGAAGAAAGTTCTGGTAAGCTGTGAGGCTCAGCAAGTAATGCAAAATTAAATAACAATAAAATTAATCAAATGAAATACAATATTGAGCTAATCATTGCACCAACTTATCCTTATTTGAAAAGCATCAAAAGCATCATATTGAACATCATCCTTTATGTTATTAGAGATATATATTGAATATTTAATCTTTTAAAAGATTTGGCTATACTTTAACATTTTCAATGGAGTCCAGATAAATCTGGCATTATTACCATTGAATTTCATAGAGGTCCCTTTTGCCTCTTTAGGGGTCCCTTTTGCCCCACCTGCTATGCAGGTATTCATTTCCTTGGGGTCCCTTTTTCCCCATCTACAATTCAGGTTTCATATTGGGTCCCTTTTGCCCACCTGATCATGTAGATATCATAATATAACCTAGCCAATCTTTATTAAATAAATATTCAATAAATCTCATTTTCATAATTCATCTCTTTTGTCACTTATATAGTTGTACAAGTGTTATAAGAAAAGTTGACATGCATTATCTAACAAATGCAAACTTCTTTCTTTAACATATACCATCAAGCGATTGAAACGGCATATTTGATCAAATATCATTTCACTTTCCACATCAAGTACATTTGTTTATACATGAACACTTCAATGAAATCTATTATGGTTGCCATACAAGTATTCACAATGCATTAAATTACTCAAACTATTGAAAAGAGATAATAAATATAAATTCAGTGATTGACTTTACATAACTTACCTTCTTGACGAATCGTTTCTTCCAATTCTCTATTTCGCACCCTTCTACGATTGTAAGTCGCTATGAAATTTCCTCTTTGCATAAGACTTTATTTCAATCTTCTATCCTTCTTCTTTTAAATTTTTCTCTCTTAAGCTTCCTTTACCAAGTCCTCAATTTACTCGTCTTTAAATCAACTACAGATTATCACAAACTTTCATATTAATTCTATTTAAATCTGAATTAAAACTTTTACTAATCTCTATTTAATACTATATTAATACTATAGTAATACCTGCATCAATTTCTTACTAACCGTGCCAAAATTTCTCACCAAGATGTTGAACTTCTCCACCCGAAGACCTGTTGCCGCTGCCCAGAACTTCCGCCCTTATGCTACAGGACTTCCTGCGAATTTCCTTTGCAGTTCAGCGACTTCTGCTACAGTCCCGGGCAGGACTTCCTGCGAAGTTCTTTTACAGTTTTGCGATTCTTGCTACAGTCCCGGGAGAAGTCGTCCTCTGCAAACTTCTGTCCAAAACAGAAATTTCAGGATTCCTACCAAAAGAAAACTCACGACTTTTCCCTTCCCTCAACCGAACCTAGCCAAGCCTTTTCTCTGAAAGTTATGATGATAAGAATACTTAGAAGTGGGTCCCGCCTTCTAACTACTCACCAAAAGCCACTTTTAATACATCCCTTCAGAATTATTATTTTGATTTAAAATATTCTAATAATTATCCATAAACTAAATCTATTTATTTAAACAAGAAAATAAATTAACTGATATTTAGATAAATACCTGATCTCTTTTGGTTCTCACATGGAGCCTCTTTTCCGGAGAACCCTGCCCTTCTACCACACAGAATTGCTGTCCCAAGAAGGCTAGATTGCTGTCCTAACATCGAAGACTAAGGAGGGTGCTGATTTGAAGTTTTAGACTACCGCCTAAGTTCTGATAATGGTGAATTCTTTCCCTAATCTCTTATCTTCCTAGTTATCCTACTATGTGGCTTGATCGATTCATAAGAAGCTTGTTAATTTCTCTCCGCTAAAGCCTTAGAATTAAAGAGTTGATTGAGCAGACTCTAACGTAGTGACTAGTCTTGTTGTTAAGAAAGGGATTTTTTTTGGAACCAATCATGTTTGCAACGCCATGGTAATTGATTAGTTTACAATCTTAACTTCCACGCATGTGATTTAGCTTAAGCTTATTTTATCCCCTTATCGTTTTTTTTGTCGTTTATCATCAAGAGAAAGCTTATAATTATTGTGCTATAAAATTTAAGCGTGCAAACTCCCTAAGTTAATCATCCCTGCATGTACGTTTTACATCAGAATCAAGCATAAAGAATCGTGCAAAGCTATCTGCCAAAGCTTAGTAAACGTAGGAAATGAGTTATATCTTTCTATGCATCTACTCTCATTGTTAATCTAGGGATGTTATTAAAAATCCCCTAAATTTGCTTATGTTGAAGTTCTAAATGTTTTGGTGATCTTAACTATTAGCGTGTGATTTGGCCTAAGCGGAAGCACCCCTCTTTTGTTTTCTATTATCGTTAAATGGCTAACGTTTTAATTCTTATTGTTCTTACTTTTAAAAGCATGCAAATTCTTATTACAATCATTTAAATCATACATAGTCCTACATCAATCTGTCTTTTCCAACCTTTACGTTAGTCTACAACAAGAACTAAATAATCTTTCCATGTTTCCAGATGTTTACTCTGGATGCATTCTTTGATACATCTACCATAAAATCAGAGCATAGTTGGTTAAAAATAAATGCTAATTATTTAAACCCTGACTATGTTCTTCCTGTGATCTAATTTTGGCAGGCTTGCCATGTAGGTACCTTTCGATGGGGAGAATACGGTGAAGGAGGCCTCTTGTGGGGTGAATGTAATGGAAAGCCCTTTGAATGGTTTGATGGCATCCCTGTTGAGGAGCTCTTATTCAAGGTTTGTGCATTGGACAGTTAAAATAATGTGGAAGTTAGAATGAATACGTTCTTTTGCCCCTACCACAATTTTGAAGCCCAACTAAGAAAGGTTTTTTTGCATTGGGTTCCTATTTCATTGTGATGATCATCAAGCTAACCAAATCAATTCAAGTTGCATAAATTAAATTTTTTATTGCAGAGGAGAGAAGGCTTTCCACCAGCTATGTATCTTTTGTGTGCACGTGTATATATCTATGAATAATCACACTTCTATGTATATTTTTGATGGGGAGTTTTAATCTTCAATGTGAAAATACTCATTCGCGATTGAGTACAACAACAACAGCATCAAGCCTTTGTCCCACTACGTGCGGTCGGTTACAAGAATTCTTTTTCTCCATTGTGTCCATTGTGTCCTGTTATAAGTCAAATTCTCATTTAAATCTAATAAAAAAATAGCACAATTTGCGATTGAGTACTAGATAAAAATGTTATTTCACTATGAACTTAATTACAAAATTGCATTTTAATTTTTACGTCTAGAGATTTTCCCCTAACTTATATGCTTGATTGAATTGAGTTTATTTTATTATTGGGTGCATGTTTCCCATAGGGTCAAGTTCTTATTGTTAATTACATATCAGGTGATTTTGTTCCTTAAGAAAGCTTTCAATTAAAATAATGGTTTGCATTCTCTTAATCAAGATATGGCTAACTTGATTTAAATTTTAAAGTTTTTTTTTTTTCAAATGTTTGGATCAACTTTAGAATTGATTTAAGAAGCTAATGGAGGAAATATAGGAGTACAAGACTTTGAAAAACTAAGGGATATTTAAAATTATGTTACTTTACATTTTCAAATTGAATTTATGTTAAAGTTGACCAATATTATTTAGAAAGTTGGGACTTATATTCTAATAAAATAAGATTGAGAAAAAGCCCAGGAATGTGAGGACTTGTAATGTAAGCGAAAGAACATTAGCTTTGGATCCGACATATAAGTTGTGAATAATTGCTAAGGTAGCTACTCAAATTCAAATATAAGAAAAATACACTAACTTATAAACTTGAAACATCACCTGTGGTTAAATCAACTCCTCTGATGTTACATTCTTGTCTGTAATAGAGGGCCAACTCAACTGATCTAAACATTTTTGAAATCTTGCAGTATTCATCTCAATGCATATGCAAGATATAGTAAGTTCTTTTTATTTTAAAAAAAATAAGATTTATAATTCAGCCAATTTAGTTGAGAAGTCTGACTGTGAGGGTATAGGGTATGCATATGTTGACTCATAATGTAATTTTTTTGTTAGCTGATCCTTAACAAGAAGGCTTTTCTTTTTACATGCGTCTTACAAGGCTATGCATATGATATTCCTGAACGAATATAAATTTGTTTGATGCTGATTTTGATAAGTATGCCTTTATGGATAAGCAATCAGTCAAACACTGGATTATATTTTAAGATCCTTAGTTTGAAAATTGCATATTTGAGGAAAATTGAAAATCTTAGTGAATGTAAGATTTTAATATTTTGGCCTAATTTTGTCATAATGTAGGTTTTTATATGAAATGCAACTTATATTGAGTTGAACAAGTGTGTGGCCACTTGATTGGGATATAATAGCTATGCGAAATGTATGATCTGATATAGGTGACGGGATTGGTTTAATATGAATGCAACTTTCAGGTATAGTGGATATCAGACCTAAATCTAATAATCCAACTCTTTGATCGTTGTCTTCTTCCTTTGGTTTTTGAATTACAATCATCCTGTGAAAATCACCGAATATTCATGGATTAACAAAGAGGAAAATGAGGTTATGGTTTGAGAAACATCAACATAGGTGTTCTAAACGGTCCTAAGGCTGAATGGGTTCATCAAGCATACACGACCACAAAGGTTGATAGACCTAGGTTCTCTATTTGTAGAAATTACCTCATTGGAGCTATCGTTTGATGGCAAACCATTTGTAGTGCCGTCTTCTAGTAGAGACGAAGACAATCTGATGTGAAACCACATGCAAAAGGAGCTTGATAAGAAATTTAAGAATAGTTGACAATGTAATCTCAATTAATAGCTTATTGCAATAACAAGGAATTTCAATAAAGAACCTTAGTTTTTCACTTGCTTAAGCGAAGGAGCACGTAGATTAACCAAACCTAGTGGATAAGCAAAATAGTAGCAATACTAAGAGCTATTAACCAACAATCCGCAATTTAATAATGAGAGCTTTTACCTTTGGAGCCCATACGCTCAAATAGTCTTAGGCTTTAGCGGCAGAAGAGTCTCCACATTAGAATCGAGGTCACTCCAAGGAAGAAGGAACCGAAGATCGTCGTTCTTGGAAAGATGGTCGGAGTGGTGGAGGAAGATGGTCGTCCAATGATGATCCAACATCCCTTTGATCTTTACAACTAAGGCGTATTGGATACGGTCGATGTAGTCTTCAACGGTGTCGTCGAAATCAAAGCCCACATCAAAGAACGGCGATTGGTGGATGTCGACTTGATCTCGATCGTCATACACAAATCCAAAGTTCCATTCGGGTTCCGCCATGCATCCTTGTCGGGAGATGAAGGAGCACCGTTGGAAACAGGGGAAGAGTAAGAGGAGAGAGAGGAGGGGTCGGCAGGATTTCCGAAGGAAGAGGGTGAGGCCGGCGGGTGCAAGGAGGAGGGAGCTTGGGTTGGGAGAAATGAGGTTTGGTGAGGTGTAGAGGAGACTAATCAAAATCTGAAATTTAATTTCAGATTTAATTAGATTGGGAGGGAATTGATTTGAATTTTGAATTTCAAATCAAAGGGAATTAAGGCATTGATTGGGGAATTAATGTGGGGGGGGGGGGGGACCCAAGGGAGGGGGGCCGGCGGTTTCTAGAGAGAGGGGAAGGGATTTATTTCAAAACCTGAAATTAATTTCAGGTTTTGTATGAAATTGGGGGAATTTAATTTGAAATTTGAATTCAAATTAGGTGGCCATGAATGCTTTAATTGAAGAGTTAATGTAGCATTCAAAGGGGAGAGGAAACCCCCATGAGGCCGGCGAGTTCAAGAGAGGGGGAGGAGGTGTGGAAGCAATTTATGAGCTTTCCAATTTAGCACATACACTTTAGGAAGTTAGATTATGAGATCCATTTCAATTTTAATTTCAAATTGATTTTGGATTTGAAACTTTCCTAATTTGGCCGTAGACAAATTTAGAAATTTTGAAAATCATTCAACTTGAATTTCAAAATTTGGACAAGTGGGGGTAATTGGGAAGTGGCCGGCGGGTGGAGGTTGGCGAGGAGGTGGTGGAGGAGGGGTGGCCGGCGGCTAAGGGAGAAGCCGGCGGTTGATTCCCTTAGGTTGTCAGCGGGATGAAATTGGGGTTTGAATTGGGAATAGACGGGAGGGGAATTTGGTGTTGGATGAGGATGAAAGAAGCACCGATAGAATGGAAACGAACTTAACCACGAGCCGCGGACTCTTCCAACGACTGGTGGGCCTTGCGATTTGCTCCCCTTGAGCTCTCTCCCTTCTCTAGCTCTCATGCAAGAAGAAGTGGAAACAAAACATAATTTTCATTCAAAATATTCATTAACCCATTACATAAGAAATGACCATATATATAGGCCTCAAAATGACAAAGGAAATAAAAGACTAAAATGCCCCTTGGGCTACAATAGCGACCAAATACCCATAAGGACAAAAATGGAAAAACGGAAAAATAAAATAAACTACTACATAAAATGACTTAAAATAAAACTCCTGATCGTGGTCGTCGATCTCCGGTGTCTCCGATGGTACACGCGTCGAAATTGCTGACGATGTCCTCATCACAATCGAGATGGTAAATTTTTCTTGCGAGCACTCAAACTGTTATGGACGTCATCACCGTCACCAACTCACCAAAGTTGATGAACGAGGAAGAAGAAAAGGATTTGATGGATAGACTCAGCTATATAGGAGATTAACTCCTCTGTTTATGATAAGTGAGGTTATTTTTCTGACTTTGGAAGCCTCCATTGGTTGGGAAGCGAGAAAGAGAGGCAGAGGATTGGGAATACCTTCTCAAGTTGCGATGAAAGTTGAAGAAAGCCGCCCCCTACATATTTCTAAGGAGTTAAAAAAAGCCTTTGCACTTCTTAATACTAAATCCTAAGCTTGTAGAATCTTTTTGTTTGCTCAAAAGAAAGAATGTGATTCTCTTATCCCTAGGAGCCAAATCTTAGCTTCCTTATTTGATTAACTTAAATTAAACAGGAAACATCTCATCTTCTTAAATTTATTTTGAACTTTCTCTTGCTTTTAAACAAATTTTCAGGTGGCTTGAGTTGTGTTGAAGTCAAAGTGTCAAACCCAAATTTGATTTCCCCAAACGTATTTGCTTAGTGCAGAGGCTTGGAGAGAAAAAAAAAGGTCCTTATCCTTTATACCTTCATTTGAATGTTTCCTAAAACCTTTCAATGAGTTTAAAATTACCATAGCATTTGTTAGGGATCCTTTGAGGAGTTTAGAAACCTTTGATAAGCCTTAGGTTTTTCCTGGTGTGGATTAAACCAAATTCAATCCAATCTTGTTTAACCAGCTTCTTCACTTAAAAACTCTTTCTAAATTCCACCTAGAGGTCCACAAATGACCTCTAGGAGCTAAAATCTGGAATTCGTCTCTGCTTGTTTGACCTTATGTGACACAAAATCACAGAAATTTTCTTTCATTGTTAGCTTCAATTCTTTAGGGCCTATTGTGTTTCATTGGCCCTAAAGCTATTGAAACATTTGTCTTCATTTGCTTGGAGTCAAATCCAAGTCGTGAATATATCTCTTAGTCTTAAGATTAAATCCTTGTAAACTTTCCTATTTGACGCACATCAAATTGGAGCACTGTTTTTGCTAGGCCTCAAAGTTAATGCCCATACAACTCAAGTAAGGTGTATTTCCTATCAAAATTCAAACTATAGATTTTCATCATTTACTCAAAATAGGTGATTTCTTCTCTTTTTGAACCAAATATTAAAAACTTCAAAAATCATAAACATAATTTAAGTATTTTTGATGTTAATGATGTATCATTTCACTCTAAAAGGTGGAATATTTTTTTCATTGGATCTTTGGACACCTGGGAATGACATACTTGCCTCAAAGCAAGCTGTGGTCTTCTCATGCGTTTTTCATGACCTTTTAAAAATAGAAAAATTCTTTAAAATCCAAATAACAATTTTAGTCACAAAGAATTTAAAAGAAAATCACCAATGAATAGATTAATTCTCGTCATATTTGATAATAAAATAATACATCAAATGATATAAGCTGCACAACCTTTTATGCATCATGCAATTATGTTTTTGTTTGTGTGCATTTGGTTGTAATCTTCGGTGTGACTTGATTGTTTATATTGTGGGCACTTGCCCCTTAATTATTAAGGTTGAGATATTTATTCTTTTATGCAAGTACACATGCCTAAAAAGGGCAACTAAAGTTAGAAGCCATCATATAATTGCTTTTAGTTGCAGCCACTGTATATGCTAAAGCATTGAGTGGACATGACCGATAGGGATTGAAGTCATCTTGACACCAATTAGTGCTAGGAAATTTGTGATGTTTCTGGATCGCTATACATTACATGCTTCTTTAAATTTATTTTATATGAAAAATAGTCTTTTCGATTTCTTTTCAAAATTGTAATTCATGCTTTCTCCCATGTTTCTTCTGATGCTTTGCTTGGTGGTGGCGGTTTGGGCATATTGTATGATCGGTTCTTAGGATACCAACTCTTCTAGCTCTTAAAGTGTATACAACTCTAAATCAACCATATAATTATATTTTCATTTACAACTTTCGTAGGTTATCCCAAAGTAAGTTGAGATTTTAAAACCAAAATAAAATGCAAAATTTCCTTATGGATCTTAGTATGCAATTTAGTATTTAACTAATTGTTTATCCTTATCATATCGGTATCAAGCTCATTTGTGTTATCTGATGAATATCATATGCATAGTCGTATGAGTATCGCATAGAAATGAAGTCTCTCACATAAAGGTGTAAATAACAAAAAAAAAAAAAAAGGTATTATAAGGCAACATATATATACCCTCATGGTTAGACATTTTAGCTTAATGTTTTAAAAGCAAAATAACCTAACATATTTTTCATATGTATTGGGATCAAGATTGCATGATTTTAAAAGCACATAGATGAATTTAGTTGATTGTTTTTTTCAAATAGGATTGTAAGATTATATGTCAAGTTGACTTAAATCTGGTGAGTTGTAGTAGCATGCATTTTGATAGATTTAAGTTTGATTTATTACTTATCAAATTTTTTTTATCTTAGATCTAGAGTCTAAGCTAATGTTCTTTTCATTTGCGTTATAAGTCTTCATATGCATTTTGATAGATTTAAGTTTAATTTATTACTTATCAGTTTTTCTTATCTTAGATCTAGAGTCTAATCTGATGTTCTTTTCATTTGCGGTATAAGTCTTCACTTTTAATTAAAAATGTTAATCATAATTTTGTAATTAAATATGGTCAACTTCAATATAAATTAAATCTCAAAATATAAAGTTCAACTTATGATAGTTTTAAGTACATCCTAGCTTCTCGGAATTAAGCACTCATATTGTTTCTTTCTTTAGCTTCTACTCAAAATAAAATTTTAGTTAATCTAATTATCCATGAAATTTCAAATACCAAATCCTTAATATCATTGAAAAATATTTGCTAATGTTTTGGTAGAAGAGAATGCAAACTACTATTTTAATAAAAAAAATTCCGAATAGCCAAACACCCTTGGGATATTATTAATTATAAATGCTTGTCCTTATGGTGAAACTCTCCTCATTATCAAAATAACTCAACTTAATCAAATTTATTATGTAGGAAAGAATCTTTGGCAACATAAAAGTTAAAAATTCCTTCTGTTGTTGAGTTTATAACGAAATAGTATTTTTATTCTTTAGGATTATGTATTATTAACACTGCCATTGTCAGATCCCAAGTCCTGGATGAGAAAAGTGGAGGGTTGCGTTAGGTAGTCGACAGCCAACGTAAAACTTGTCGAACAATAATGACATGAATCATTTAATAAATTGTGTTAATGCTAGGGTGTCCCCTGGAAGCGACGCGCTGTATGGCTTGAATACAGTGACAAGTGTGCAAGGGCCGCTGCACCGGCGCCCGGGTGCAGTGTTAAATTGGTAAGGGTTCCCACATTAAGGACGGATGTGGGCAAAGAAGCTAGTCCATGAAACTAATTTTAGGATAGGATCTTGGAATATATGTTCCCTTATAGGAAAATTAATGGAATTAATAGATATTATGATTCATAGGAAGTTAAATATTTTGTGCATTCAGGAAACTAAATGGGTTGGTGAGAAGGCTAAGGAAATTGATAGTTTAGGATTTAAACTTTGGTATTCGGGTATGAGTCGTATTAGAAATGGTGTAGGTGTTATTATATATAAGAGTTTAAAGGATAATGTTATAAAAATTAATAGGATTGGAGATAGAATTATAGCTTTAAAGATTGTTATTGATGATAAGATTGTTAATATTATAAGTGCTTATGCTCCTCAAGTAGGTTTGGATATGAGTTCTAAATTAAATTTTTGGAATGACTTAGAAGAATTAATACAAAAGATACCTCTTGAAGAAATAGTTTTTATTGGAGTAGATTTAAATGGACATATTGGTAGAGAGGTAGATGATTTTAAAAGCATTCATGGTGGCCATGGATTTGGAACGACGAATGAAGGTGGCAAGACCATATTGGATTTTTGTTTAGCTTATGATTTTTCAATTGCTAATACCTTATTTAAGAAAAGAAATGAGCATCTCATCATTTATAAAAATGGATATAGTACAACACAGATTGACTATTTTCTTATTAGAAAATTAAATCGTTTAGATTACAAAGATTGTAAAGTTAATCCGAGTAAAAATTTATATACCCAACATCTATTATTAGTTTTGGACTTTAAGATAAAGGGGCATAAAATAAAAAATAAAGTAAAACGATTTTCTAGGATTAGATGGGGGCATTTAAAGAATATTAACAAAAATATTTTTGGAAATAAGATTATAGATCTTAAGATTTTGTCTGTGCATGAGGATGCTAATATTATGTGGGAAAAAGTGGCTAGTGATATTAAGAATATTGCAAAAGATATCCTTGGAGTATCAATGAGAAAAACTCCTAATTGTAAAAGTAGTTGGTGGTGGAATCCAAATGTGCAAGAAAAGATTAAAAATAAGAAGCTTTGTTATAAAAATTGGTTTAATTTTAAAAATTTTGATAGTTGGGAAATATATAAAGTAGCTCGTAAGGATGCTAAGAAAGCAATATGCGATGCAAAGGCATTAGCTTTTAGTGTTTTATATAATAGATTAGATACTAAAGAGGGAGAAAGATATATGTATAAGTTAGCCAAACAAAGAGATAGGAGTAGTAAGGATTTAGTTCAAGTGAAGTGTATTAAAGATGAAGATCAAAAAATACTTCTCTTAGAAGATGATATTCAACAAAGATGGATGAGATATTTTGCTAAACTTTTTAATGAAGATTGTGAAAATAAGATTGACTATAATGACCTTAGCACCCTAAATGAAAATAAAGATTTCTGTTTTTATCGGCGTATTAGTAAAACCGAAGTTAGAGAGGCTTTAAAGAAAATGAAGGGTGGAAAAGCTGTTGGACCTGATGATATTTCAATAGAGGTATGGAAATGCTTAAGAGATGAAGGAATTTCATGGCTTACTCAACTTTTAAATACTATTTTAAAGACTAAAAAGATGCCAGATGAATGGAGAATGAGCGTGTTAATTCCTATTTTTAAGAATAAAGGTGATGCACAAGATTGTGCGAATTATAGAGGTATTAAGTTAATGTGTCATACTTTAAAACTTTGGGAGCGAGTTATGGAGCATAGGTTGCGGCGTGATACTAATGTTTCTCAAAATCAATTTGGATTCATGCCGGGTAGGTCGACTATGGAAGCCATACATTTATTAAGAGGTTTGATGGAGAAATATAGAGAAAATAAGGAGGATCTACATATGATATTTATTGATTTAGAAAAAGCATATGATAAAGTTCCAAGAGAAGTGTTATGGAGAGTTCTTGAAAAAAAAGGAGTCAATAATGCTTATATTCAAATCATTAAAGATATGTATGCAGAAGCTATTACTTGTGTTCAAACACAAGGTGGATTGACCAAGTATTTCCCTATTTTGGTTGGGTTACATCAAGGATCTGCCTTAAGCCCATATCTTTTTGCTTTAGTCATGAATGTTCTCACTAGACATTTGCAAGAGGATGTACCTTGGTGTATGCTTTTTGCTGATGATATTCTTCTTGTTGATAAGACTAGAGAGGGAGTTGAAGGTAAACTTGAATTATGGAGGTCACCTTAGAGTCTAAAGGTTTTCGCTTGAGTAGATCTAAAACATAATATATGGAGTGTAATTTTAGTAGTAATAGACCTAGTGAGGGGATTGTGACTTTGGGCGATCAAGTCATTAATAGGAGTACACGTTTTAGATATCTTGGATCTATTGTTCAGAGTGATGGTGAAATAGATGGGTGTTGACCTGCTAAAAAAAATAAAAAGAGATCAAATCTTACCTGCTCCCTGCCATCCCCACATCACACGTCGTCGCCGCTCTTCGCATGACGAGGCCATGTCTCACGTCGTTTCTCCCCACGTCGCCCACACGACTCACTTGGAGTCGTTAAAAGGCTGCGAATGCGAGGCCTTCGGCTTTGCCAATCTCTCCCTCGCACTTGGCTCCTCTCCAATCCCAAGCTCTCCGAAGCTCTCTCACTCTCCCTACAACTTCGCTCCTTCGACGACTGTTTCTTTCAGTCGGATCGGAAGCTACGATCTTTCCGATCGGAAGCAAGGGAGCTCGCTGGCTGTGAATAAACTTTCTCCCTTTCACGAGTTTCTTTGGCTGAACTCCCGCTTCCCTTCCTCTTTCCGATCCTCCTAGTCCCGAGGGAAATAGAGAGAGAGAGAGGGAGAGAGGAAGAAACCAAAACCTACCTCTGATCGCCGCTTTGGTCCCGTTGTGGCCGGTCGACTTCGCTCCTTCGGCCAACTTTCCTTCCCTGTCCGATTGCAAGCCAGGACAGAAGCTCGGTTGTGGAGAAGGTAGCTTTCTTATTTGCACGACCTTCTTCGGCCAAATCAAAAAAAAAAAAAAAAGGATTTCCTTTTTTATTAATTATAATAATAATTATTATTTTTAATTATTATTTAATTATAGATATAATTAGTTAATTAATTATAATCAATTAATAATTAGTTATTAATTATAAATTATAATTAACCAGATAATTATAATTAATCTTAATTAATTATAATTAGTCATTAGTTAATTATAATTATAATTAATTTACTAATTATAATTAATTAATAATTAATTATAAATTATAATTAATTAATAATTAGCTATAATTAATGTTAGTTATAATTAGTAATAAAAAATAATTATAATGCTTGCCCTCCTACCTTGGTCCACGGGCCTCCACCGTTGGTCCGCCGGTTCGCCGGCTGCCCAAGGTATAAAGTTCCTAAACCTTAAAACTCCGAGAACCCATTCCCGGCGCTTGCAACGCGGCGAACGACCACCTATGCACGCTTTTCTCTAGTGTGGTAGGAGGGAATTCGTTGCCATGCTTGCGACGGTGTGGGTAATCAAAACTCCATTTTCGGCGTTAGTATCGGACCGAAAAACCAACTCATGCACGCTTTTCTCTAGCGTTGTGAGAAGTGAACCCGGTGCGATGCCTACGGCGAGAAGGGGTCAAATATAAAACTGCTCATTTTCGAACCGGTGCCCGAAGACCCATGCACGCCTTTCTCTGGCGTGGTGGGGGAATAGATTTTACGGCCACGGTGTCCTCGAAAGAGGGCACCTACCGTGCATGCTTTTCTCTAGCGTGGCGAGAGGTCCAGTTTTCTCGTAGTTTTCCCCTAAACGGGGGAGACGTCGGGAGGCTGCCGAAATTTCGGGTGAAAACATGACTATATTCGGACCTGAATTGTAATACCAAAAAAAAAAAAAGTAAAAAAAATAAAGGTAAGATGAGCATTTCCCAAAATCAGTCCCTATTTTATCACTCATATAAAAATATTTATATGTATATAGATATTTTAATCTCATGTTCGTGAAATTGTAAATTTTTATTTTGATCCAGAATTTTTACTACAGTATAATTTTGCTTCTATATTCATGGGCTAGTTTTTAAGCCTATCTGACATTTAAATGCAGCAGAATTTTGGTTTGCCACTTAAACCTACATGCAATGGCTGATCTGTTATCCTACGGCTGGCATTAAGGGAATAGGTTAGTGGGAAAATCAATAGTATATATTATATGCATATATGAGTTCATATATTAGTTAGAAAAAAAAAGAGTTTCCCTTCGTCTCATGTCCTCCCCACCCACCTTTCTCTGTGGAGTTTAAAGACTGTAGTGGTGTGAGCTGATGCCGTGAGGATTATTGAATAGAAAAAGTTGTTGCGTGTAGCTGAAATATTCAGAATTTGGAATGGCTGAAATCAGGTAAGTATTGAATCTAAGGTTGTAGGGTTTATTGAATTCAGTATTTGATGATATTTGATGGCCTTGATGCTATTGAGTTCAACAATGAATTTAGTAAGGAAATACATCAAGGAAACAAAGACTGTAGTTGTGTAGGGCTGATGCAATGTTTGTTAAACTTAATGTTTGCTGAATATAGGTAATAAGGGCTTAGGGAATGCTGTTGCTAGTTGCTGAAGAAGTCAGAAAATAGTAAAGGAAAAACAAGGGTTGGATGCTGAATTTCAGGAGTGGGCTATTGCAGGAAACAGTAAAGCTGAAAAAAAAAAATTATAGTGTTTGAAGAAAAAAAAGAATTTGAGTTGAATGAGGAGAAGTTTAGTAGAGGTGGTGTACAAGAGGAAAGGAAAACCGGCTTTAGGAGAACGAATTTACCCGACTTCCCTAGAAGACGAGGTGAGATACCCAACGATGCATAAGAAATAGTAACAACTTTATAAAATTTCAATTTGATGTTTTTATCATGTTTAACATCCCCTTTCTCATGATAGCATGTTTTTTTTCAAATAATTCAATTGCTTCATATGTGAATTACACATGTACTGATTCCAATTTATATATTCGTTGGATATGATTATGATAATGTTCTTGAAATGAAAGAGAATATAAATCATATGTTGGGGGATAAGCCCGCACCAGTAAAGGCGAAAGACCTGAATAGGTAAGCCTATACTCTCAATTCTAGAAGTTGGGAATTTAGACCCAACCCTGAATTGAGAGAACAACATCAATTCTAAAAGTTGGGAAAAAGACCCAACCTTGAATTGAAGAGCTGAAAGGGTGCAAAAGCTTATAGCCACCATATGACTTGTTAAAAATTGTGTTGAACAAGTAGTAAAATGGAAGGTAATGCTATGTTTTCTTGTGACCCATGTGGAAGATGCTCTAACCATGTTATTATTTAGTCACTAATGTTATGCCTTTCTTAATGGTTAAAATGTTATTATTATTTCCTTTACATTGCTGGTGTATTTTATTGAGCCCTAGCTCATTGGCAGTTGTTATACTGCAGGTAAGGGAAAGGAGCCCGTAGGGCACTAGGCGAGGAAGAAGTGACTGTCTAATTTTGGTGTAAATATGTTTTGGTGTACAAAGAGATCTTAAACGAGATCTGAAAAGTATATATATAAACTTTTTGATATGTAAGTTCAAAAGTGTGAGTAGAGCTCTGTATTTGTTTTAATTCTATTATTAAGTAAAGTACCTTATATGCTTCCATTATGATGTTCGGAGTTGATAGGTTTACATGTTAGGAGAGCCTAATTAGATTTCTTTCCTTCTTTGTTATACTCCAGTTTGTTTGAGCCAAACTGGGTGTGACAGAAATTGGTATCAGAGCCTAATCAAAATAAAATGGAAGCATGATTGGATTTAGACAATAAAGTAGGATGAGATAATGAATCTGTTGTATACAGAGCTATAGGTTGAATTAAGGGTGAATAGAACTATGCATGCCTGAACTCAAAAGAACAAGCGTTGGGACTCATGTGAACATGAACTGTGGACCTTTGAACTTCATTGAACATGAACAATGACTTGTGGACCGTTGAACTTGATTGAATACGAGCAGGGGACATGAACGAAACATAAATGATTTCTAAAGATCAAATCCAAATGAAATAAAATCAAAATTGGAATCAGACTCAAATCAATTTGAACACAAAAATGAACTTGCAAATACTCCAGAAGACTTTGAACAATCATTTGAACATACATTCAGACTCAAATTCAAGGGAACTAAGTGTGGAATACACTAAAATTTGAACAAGACTTGGACTACAGGGGACCTATACTTGAACTTGCATTCTGGACTCAAATTGAACATTAATGGCTCGAGCAATTTGAACTCAAGCGAGTAATTGAGTTGAAATTGAACTTGGACTTAACACATACAAAGGTCGAAACTTGGATCACACACAAGGGAACTCAAACCACAAGAACATTTGTACGGTTAATAGTGACTCAAAGCATGTTACAAGGCTTTAATATATGAACTTCTACGACAATCCCTACAATGCCCGTCGATTGAGATGGCAATATTGAAGACCGACAATCAAAGACCTGCCCCTACTGCAAAAGCAATCGTCAACCACCTGAGATTGGTGACAGGTGGGCATGATGTAGGCAACAATGGGTCTCCTACAAATAGTTCTAGGAGCTCGTAGTGGCTACAACGGGTTCCCGCAAATATATACAAGTCGCTTGTGGATAACAACAGTGGGCATATTGTAAGCATATCAAACCACTGTGGACACGAGTACGGGTCCCCGCAAATATATACAAGTCGCTTGTGGATAACAACAGTGGGTATATCGTAAGCACATCAAATCACTGTGGACACAAGTATTAATATCACCTACGACATTGGTGGTCAAGATCTTCAAGTATTTCGGGTACAAGGGCGACTCGATGTACAAAAAGGACGCCCCCTGGCAGAAGAGAGAAAATGTTTGAACAAATTAGAACCAAACTTCCTGGTGTTCCAAAGTCTCTTCTTAGTCCTATAATTAAGAAGAGAACAGTTTGGGTGCCCACAAAGACCAGAAATAGTAAGTCCACGACACCAAAGAGCCTAAAAAGAGTTCTTTCCAAATCAGCAGTCATTGACTCCAAATTTCAAGAAAATCCCATCCCCAATGAACGAGAAAGGGGAATCAACACCAAGACACACGCCACCGGATCCGTAACACTCGTATTAGCAGACAGAAGTCATGTATAAGCTCTCAAATGAAAAGTTGTGTGCATCTGAACGATAGTTATCTACACAACTGCAAATACTTCAAAGTACCCCTGCACCTACACTATAGTTTGTATACACATAGGTACACTTTGGGGCATGTCTAAATCAATATGAAAATCATGGGCCCCGGCGAGCGTGTTCTTGGTACACACGTGACGCCTAGAGATGCTGCGTGGGTCGATAAGTAAATTCTAGTTCGAACCTGATCCTTCTACACGGATCAATAGGAGTCGACAGGGTTCGAACCATTAAAAAAATACATGGTTGTGGGGATCAATGTATTTGTTTCAATACATTCATATTAGGCCTTCAAGGCCTACAATCAAAATAATTCATAAACAAAGGCACAAAGCCTACAACCCGATCCTTGATCAATAGCTTGGTCGAGTTGACATGGTCCAATCAAATAAAGGGAAATGACCCCAAACACCCCGATGATGGCCGTGTTGAACGATGATCTCAATCGGAGGGGTTTACAAATATTTTTTTAAATGCCACCCAAATACTCCAACAAAGTCCAAAATTCAAAATCCCAAAGTTTAAAATATTTAAAATTGAAATCTATCCATCAACGCTTAAAGCAAAATCCATCCACCCTCCGCAACAGTTTGCCGAGGTGGACAAATTCAAATATAACTTCAGCTTACAAAGAGCCAAATGCCTAGTCGAAAATATCACCTCTAACCAGCGGTTTTGCCGCCAAATGGCACTGCAGGATAAACGGTTACGACGACCCAGGGCCCTCTGAACCGAGTGGTTTTGCCGCCAAATGGCACCACAAACTACCGGTTATGGCCAGAGCCAATATGCCCCTTATTGGTATCAAATCCTTGAGATATGAATCAATAGGATATGATCGATAGGGCGCAAAGCCCTCTGTCAGCAAAGGTGGATTCAAATTTGTCCCCTTAGACAAACATTCAACCCAGGTCTACAAGGTCTCCTTGGACGAAGCAACCCATGGCTGCCGACAAGGATCCTTCTGTCAGGTTGGGTCGACTACCTCCTCTGACTAAGTAGACCAGGGACCACGATGGCCCGGGACGACGGAACCTTGGGATCTTGATCGGGTCTATCATCCATTCCCCCACCATCCGCTTTAAGTGTGAGATGGTGCAATTTCAAGTTTTAAATATTAAACCCTTCAAATTCCCAAATTTCAAATTTTCCAATTTCAAACCCATTGCTGCTATTATATGCCAGATAACACGTATCTCTACGTATCTGATCAACGACTTGCCTTAATCGAAAATTCTCTCTCGTGATCGGGAGAGGTAATTAACTATAGGGGCTTGCGCCTATAGGAAACCAGAACTCAGATCATAAAGTCCTCACAAAATGAGGGCGAAATCTCTGGGTAGTGTCTTATCTACAAATTCATCTGCCTTCCAAAATTTACCCCGTAACTTATTTAGTTAAAACTCCCCCTCGCCGAAGAAAAAAGAAAAGCGCGGCGGGGAGGCCGGGGCCAAATTTTCGGAGTTCTTGTGTGGATATTATTAGCAGAATTAAAGTTGGATGGTTGAAGTGGAGGAATGCATCGGGCTTGTTATGTGATAGAAATGTACCCCTCAAACTTAAGGGAAAATTCTATAAGATGGTAGTGAGGCCTGCAATGCTTTATGGTGCCGAATGTTGGCCATTAAAGAAGAAGCATAATACTAAGTTAAGTGTGGCAGAGATGAGGATGCTCAGGTGGATGAGTGGCTTTACCCTTAGAGATAGGATACGAAATGAGCATATACGTGAAAGGTTGGAGTAGCTCCAGTAGAAGATAAGATTAGAGAGAGTCGCCTTAGATGGTTTGGTCACATAAAACGGCGGCCTTCCGATGACCTGGTTAGGAGAGTAGAGATATTAGATTTGACTTATGTTAAGAAAGGTAGGGGTAAAAAGACTTGGTTAGAAAATATTTGGAATGACCTTTCTTTATTAGATTTAAACGAGAATTTTACTTTTAATAGGACACAATGGAGAAAAAGGATTCATGTAGTCGACCCCACGTAGTGGGATAAAGGCTTGATGTTGTTGTTGTTGTTGTTGTTGTTGGATTATGTATTATTTTCTATGCTTTACTCGATAGCAAAATAGTTTATGTGTTGATGTAAAATTTCCCTTCATCCCCTTGTGTATAGCCATTGGATTAGCCCTAAGTAACTCGATTTGTATAGGCACTAATTAGGGCTAAATATGGACTTTGAAGGCTCAATTTGTTTGTTTGTTGGGTTGAGTGAGCCAATCAATGCCTATTAAGTTCAATTTGACTCAGTTAGGTGAAATTTAGCTCAAATTAATGGATTAAGGTCAAAGAGATTAAATTAATCAGACTAAATTGAATCAAGGTGTGAATTGAGTCATAATTAAATTGATTAGTTCAATTTAGCTAAATGGATCTAATTAAATTAAAAAATTGAATCAGTAGTTATGGCCACATGTCTTCGTACATGCATAGAAATAGATTCATATGGAGAGAAGATTTCTAATATATGCCAAATTAATTGTCCCCCTAAATTAGGGTAATTACTCTTCATGAGCCTTATGGCCTTATATTGATTCTCTTTTGATCAACCCTTGAATTAATCAAGGCACTTGGTCTTGAATCAATTAAGGTATTTTGGTCTCTATAGAATTTTTTTTAATTCTTCAATTTCATAGCTTTAGAGTACATGTTTTAGATATTTTGGATCTGTTGTGCAGAGTGATGGTGAAATAGATGGTGATATTATCAGTAGATTTCAAGGTGGATGGTTGAAGTGGAGGAATGCATCGGGCTTGTTGTGTGATGGAAAAGTCCCCCTCAAACTTAAGGGAAAATTTTATAAGATGGTTGTGAGACCTGCAATTCTTTATGGTGCTGAATGTTGGCATTTAAAAGAGAAGAATAATACTAAGTTAAGTGTTGCAGAGATGAGAATGATCAGGTGGATGAGTGGCTTTACTTTTAGAGATAGGATATGAAATGAGCATATACGTGAATAGGGCTGAGTAGCTCCTGTGGAAGATAAGATTAGAGAGAGTCAACTTAGATGTTTTGGTCACATAAAACGACGACCTTTCGATGACCTGGTTAAGAATATAGAGGTATTAGATTTGACTTATGCTAAGAAAGGTAGTGGTAGACACAAAAAAACTTGGTTAGAAAATATTAGAAACGATCTTTCTTTTTTAGATTTAAACGAGAATTTGACTTTTAACAGGACACAATGGAGAAAACAAGATTCATGTAGCCGAGCCCACGTAGTTGGACAATGGCTTGATGTTGTTGTTGTTGTTTTCATCAACTTTCTAGCATTATATTGACCCCTCTATCAACAAAGAAACGACCATTTGCTTTTCCTGTTGGGGCCCAAAAAGAATGTGAATTTTGATATGACAGGTTGGGATGAAGTTAGTGGTAGAACGCTTAGCTTTTATTATTTTATTGTCAATTTTTTAGGGCATCTCGAATTAGTTTCAATGAGGTTCCTTTCTTTAAGGAGTAGGAAGGGGAGACGTGGGGGGTGGGGATTATGATGGAGCACGACCATTGTTTATTTGAGCTATTGAGTTTTATAGTATGAGTTGTGGTCGATGGGGGATGGGGATTGGGAGGGGGGGATTCTATTTTTTAAAGATATCTATGCCATATTTCTCTAGGTTAGTTTTGTAGAACATAGATGTTTATTTGCAAAGAAAAAAAAAAAGACCTTGTGTTGCAATGTCATCCTTTGTATTGAAGAAGCTCGCTTTTGATGGATTGAAAACTTAGAGGTAGGGGTAAATTGAGAGAATTCTGAAGAACATTGTGAAGAAGAGGATATGTATGGTGTATATTATAGGTGACGTGGGTGGTTGATGGCGTGGATGCTCCAACAAAGGTGTCAAGCTATCAATAGAGGCCTTAATTTAGTGTGTTAAGCAAGGTTTTATAAAGGTTGTCACATTTTCATTACATGGTGGATTGAGGAAGTTAGCTGGATTACAGAACTCAATTAAATTAACTATTGTATTGTTATCATGGTCCATGTCACCAAGTGATATGGCTTGATGGTAGCCACACCATGATGCAAGATCTATATGAAATTATGATTTAGATAAGGATTTTTGCACGCTTAATGATTAAGAGCAAGTTAATTAAATTTTTATGGTGATTTAAACAATGAATTAAAACACTAAGAGCGGTAAACACAAGTTTAGGCCAAGTTACTTGCGGAAAGTAAGAACCACAAAACAACCAATTACTCTTGACGTTGCCTATGTGATAAGTTTCAACAAGAAATCCCTAATCTAACAATAAGAGCAGTGCTATGAAAGATCCCTCACACAATCCTACTAAACACTAAGCTTTAGCGGAAAGGATTAACACAACTTTCATGATTCAATTAGAGCTACAATCGAAAGCAACGAGAAGGATAAAAGATTTGGAGGAAGAGTCTCACCTTCATCCGGGTTTAAAAGCAAGTTATCGATGGAGGGAATAGTCGACAACAACTATTTTGAATCAGGAATCCGTAGACAGCAATCAAGAGCCTTCTCGAACCAATGAACAGCCGGGAAGAAGTGCAAAAATTCAGGACAAGTTTCTGATCTTTATTGGACAACAAGGATATCTTCTTGGACAGTTCTCTTGCTGATTTTGTTATTTCTGGACAACAGTGGAGCATGTGTTGGAGACTAGGGTTGATGTGGGTGGAGGCTAGAGAGAGGGAAGAGGGGAAGGGAGGGAATTAGGGAATTAATTCCTTTGATTGGAGTAGAGGTTTTGGAAAGAAATTAAATGGGGAAGGAGGCATGGGGCCGGCGGCTTCAGAGGAGTGGAGGGGATTGGGGAAATGTTTTTAATGCTTGCCTCTTTGGGAATTCCAATTAAGGAGCGAAAAATTAATTCCAATCCAATTCAAATTTGATTTGGATTTAATTGGAAAAGTTTTCAAAAATAGAACTTTATTTTAGGAAACAATTCGAATTTCAAATAATGATTGGTTGATTGGATTGAAAGCTTTCCCAAAATGATTTGTATAGCAAAGAAAAGAAATAATGGAGGGATTTGAATTTTGGAGGCGAGAGGGAAATGGGATGGCCGGCAGCTAAACTAGGATTAGGGTTAGGGTTTGTGGGTTGGATGGCTTGGTGGTAGGACAGGTAGGCCGATTGGATGTGGAGGGGAGGTGGGTTGGTGGGGTGGAGTTTGCCGGCGGTAAGGTGGGGGTTTGGCTAGGGAGAACCGGAGGCTAAGGGAGTTCGGGTCCTAGGACGGCGGCTAGGAGTAAGGAGAAGGGAGAAACGAAATGAAAAGTAAGAAAGAAAATAAAAGCCACGAACCCAGATGCTTCCAAGGTTGGTGGGTGATTCGGTTCCATCTCCAAGGGCTCTCTTCAAAGCTCTCACGCTCTTAAGCTCTCAAAACAAAGAGTTGTAGGAAATTTTTTTATTATCATCCATTAACCCTCAAAGAAGAAGAGGGAGGCTTTAAATAACCCATACAATGAGAAAATATAAAGTACTACTATTCCCCTAGGGCTTACACATACCTAAACCCTTCAGCTATGTTGCACCGATACACCTATTTATGAAGACGTGCTGTATCTGATACACGGATACACGAATACGCCTTCGATACTCCACCGATACGTGTCGGATACGCCATAGACGTATCCAATTAAAATACTATTTAATTTCAAAAGGACACGCGTATCCGATACATGTGTCCGTTGAAAAACAAAAAGAAATCCAAAAAAAAGATGCATCGTATTTACTTCTGCAGCTGCGAGCAAAGTTCTCTCATTTCCGAGATGGATTTGAGTCTCTTGATGATATGAGAATATTAGAAATTACTAATCTTTCACTTGATGAGCCTGAATTAAAAGCTATGATATTTATTGAAGATGATATAGAAGTTCAAAGACAAACCACTGAAGAAGCTAATCATATCATTCCTTCTATTGAATAGTTGAAACTTTATGTGCTAGACAATTTATGTTTATGCTTTTGTTGTTGTACTTAACATTTAATGCTTACTTATATTTTGATATTATAAGCTACAAGAGTACAAATGATGTTGTTGTCATTTTTGTTTTGGTAATTTCAAATATTATGCTTGATTGCTTTCTTAATTTTTATGTTTGATTTATAAATTATGATGCCGTATCCGCGCCGTACCCGTATCCTGTATTTTTAAGAATTGACGTGTCCCGTATCCGTATCCTGTCGTATCCGTGTCGCCGTATCCGTATCGGTGCAACATAGCCCTTAAGTAAGGGTAAATATGGAAAAGCATAATAAAAGTTCATAAATAAAACTAATACATCAATATAAATATGAAAATCAAAAGTAGAGCGGTGCAGTCGAGGCCGTAGATCTACGGCCACGCCTCTGATAAACTTTATATGTCCTGATGTCCTCATCACACCAATAATAAAAACAGTTGAATGGTCATGTTGGAAGAGCAAAATGATTTGGAAGGTTTAGTTCAATTAGGGTTTTGAAGTAGTGTTTTTAAAAATCCCAAAAATTTCTTTATATCCTTGAAAAGAAAAAAGAATACAAAGTTTTTTTTTCTTAGGGTTGCAAACAAACCCAACACAGATCCCTTAACTTTTTTTTTATCAATTGAAATCCATTGCGCCAAAATGGGGTTATTTGGTCTCTTTTTGTTTTATAGCATGTTCTGGATCACTAAAAATTGATTTGAGCTTTGGGGTGCAATGCGTTTGAATATTTAGGTTGGTGCCTGGGATGCAAGGAGTGAGGGGATATGGGTGAATGAACAATATATATATATATATATAAATGTTTTTTGCTCTGCTTAGGTTCATTTTTATTTTTATTTTTATATCATTTAGGCCGTATGTCTTGCAAATTTGATTTTATTAAACCGTCGTGAGGCATAGATAACAAAGAACATTCATATATTTAGTCTCATTTACCCGTATGTTCACATCCATGATTTTTTTTCTTATTTATAAGCACTTTAACATAAGCTATTTGCACGTTGATGTATCAATCGCGTTTCAATGACTTGCGTTCTTCACTTTAGCATCAATCTTGAATTCTTTAGACTCATGAATAGCCTTCAGATAGCTACTGCTCTTCTACCCAGGCTCTGCTTCTGCAGATTTTATAATTCTTCTATGATCGTTGACGCACTAAAAAAAACTGGCGACCTCTTCAATGCGATAGGATAAAGTACTTTGATTGGATGTGATTAAGAGTACTACTTTTCCCATATAGTAGGGCTGAGCAGAAATGTTAAGTTAGTTGAGACGTTGCATGCAACGAAGTGATTTCCTTGGATTCAATCATTGTGTTTGGCCAATTTTAGCTGTCAAGCCCAAAATATTTGATCGAAGTCTTTTCTTTAGAATGGTGAAGGATGGAAGTCTTATCAACCTGATCCATAATCACAAACAACACCTGCTACTGAGGCAACTATGCTTTTAGCTTTGGACTTGCTTCACTTTCCATAGAGTTATTAATCATACGTAGTCCAATTACCAGTTGGCTGAATTTTTATGCTTTTTGCCGCTTAGAAAGCTGTCGTAATTAAACCATCATTGGAAATATAGGCTTATATTACTGAACTTTTTAAACATTAGGTAAGAGAAATATATGGTCTTGATGAAGATGCTTCATTTCGGAATGTCACATTTCATTCTGAGCAGAGGCCAAAACCCTTGTATCTTGGAACAGCTACCCAAGTTGGTCAGGCCTGTTTTTCATTCTTTGGTTTTTCTTTGTTAGCAATTCATTTTGTAAATTTTCCTAATGTTTACACTTAACTATTTGCCTGCTTAATAGGAGTTATTCAAACTGAGGGGATACCCAGCTTGTTGAAAGTTTTGCTCCCTTCAAACAGTTTCGGTCTCCCATCTTTGTAAGTTTAGATTGCATTGTTGGTTGATATCATGCCTTGCATTGAAATAAAAGAAAATTTCCTCTCCCGCATCCATTTTGCAACAACTTGAAGTGTGGAGGAAAAAAAAATTATTTTTCTTGCCTTTTTTTTTTGTATTGTTTGAACATCGATTCTACACGACCCTTGGTTGGAAATTTGCATAATTTATGTTTTACATTATTTTTTTAGCATTGGCTGTTCCTATTTATTATAACAACTTTATTATCAAACAAAATGAAGTAGATATCATCCGTGTTATCTATAGAAATGTTGATGCTCATATTGTATTTGAAATTTGCCTAAGCACTCCTGCTTTGATGATCTTTGACCTGTACTCCATATGTTGACTGGCTATTTGAATCATTAATATATAACTTATGAATGCTATGGATTCATGATATGCTTGGTATCCTTTATATTAGAGCTTTTTACTTGCACAATCTTTTGACGCGGGTGTATATATTCAGTCTTGGCTTCCTTGTTCTGTGCCTGAAATATAGCTCAGCACAGCTAGAGGATGACATAATTTTCATTGGTCTATACTTGAAGTATGTTTTGAAAGCTTTGGTTTTTCATACCTGCACAGAATAGAAGGGAGGAAAAGAATTCTTTCATATTCCATAAATTATTTGATACAAGATGTCATGTAGACAAGTGTTGGAATGAACTAAAAAAATATTATATAAATTGTTAAATCTCAGCCGTTCCTTGGCATTTTGATACCACGGCTAGGCTGAAGATCCGTGGGAGGCTCACCTGGATTGCGCTGATCTCCTTCCATATTTAGGTGGTTGATATAGGAAGGATTATATTAGAGCAATTATGAATGATTATATAATTATTTGTTTCTTTATTCAAATATCTTATATAGATCTATAAATAGGGACAAGTTTGAGCAATAAAATAAAGCCTTTTCCCTCTTAAGTTCTCTAAATTAATATGGTATCAGAGACTAAAGAGAGATAATATGTGAGTTCCACCACTAGCTTTCATTGTCGTTATCGTTGTCGTTCAGAGAGTAAAGAGAAGGAAGCGGAGAGGAGCAAGCGGCCTTCGGCAACCGATCTTATCTTGTTGTTGCTACTACTTTTTTAACCAACACAGCCTTCGTTGCTATCCTGCTCTTTGTTGGCTTGATTAATTTAACCTTCATCATTATCCTTTGCCACCAAAAATGTCTAAAGCTAATTCCTTCGAAAGCTCTATGGAAGGCTCTATGCTCCAAAGAAGAATATCCAAAATATGCAACCATCTTATTACCTAAATTGGAAAAATTACTTGAAGTTGTCTCAATTAATGAAGACCTACTTAAAAGGGAAATGAAATATACATCACCTCCTTGGAGGACCCAAAGAAGGAGATCCTAATTTTTTGGTATGGATGAAGCAGACTCCATGATTATGTCATAGTTGTTGAATTTCATGACTCCAGAAATTAGTGTTACTTTTACTTTTTTTATCTATTGCAAGGGACATATGGGATGCCTCCAGGCAAACCTTCTCAAAGTTTAGGATGCTGCCCAAATCTTTAAAATTAAGGTCAAGTGGGAAGCATGAAATAAGGAAGCAAGACTATTACAGAATATGCCACTCTCCTTCAAAGCTTGTGGCAAAAACTTGATCATTATAGATGCATAGCGATTAAGTTCCCAGAAGATGCTGTTGTCCTGAAAACGTTTATTGAAAAAGATAGAGTATATGACTTTTTTGCAGGATTAAATACAGAGTTCGATCATATGTGTGTATGGATCCTTGGCAAAGAGACACCTTCATTAAATGAGACAATTTCTCTCATTCGTGCTGAGGAAAACCGATAAGAGGTAATTGTGAAAACCTTAAAATTTTTAAGATTTTTTTGTTGACTTAGTGCGGTCAATAATTATTTTAGGTTTCATTATAACTCCAAATTACAAATCGTCTTTTTCAGAACATTTATAGTGTTGTGCTTTAATTACCATACTTT
Organism: Dendrobium huoshanense; assembly: GCA_016618105.1. Lineage (NCBI taxonomy): Eukaryota > Viridiplantae > Streptophyta > Magnoliopsida > Asparagales > Orchidaceae > Dendrobium > Dendrobium huoshanense. The sequence continues at coordinate 30,160,007 of CM028354.1, read as the reverse complement.
TTTTATTATTTTTGGACATTGCTGAAATGTTTTAAGAAATTGGCACCTGTCGGTACATGTGGGATTTTTGAGACCGTCAGGTGTCCGTTTTGAAACCGATTTCATCGAAACTTTTTAAATAAAATGAGTTAATTTATGAATATTTTTTTTTATAATTTTTGAATTTAAAGATATAAAGGAATTTAGATAAGATTAATATTTTAATATTAAATAATTAGGAAAAATTAATATTTTTATTATAAAATCCTAATCCAATATCATATATTATGATAAAGCTTTGTTTATTCATTTTTTCCCCAAATAGAGAAAACGGATTAAGGAAATTAAGGAAGAAAGTGAGGTTACAAAAATTCAAAATTCGATTTTGGGTGACTTCGAGCTGTTTTCGTCCGTCGGCCCAGTCGGTAAACTTGTTCGTCTCAAAGTAAGTCACTTTATGTCTATCTTAATTTTAAAAAATGCATAATTTTTAGTGAGTTTTTCAATTAAAATTTTATATCCATTAGCGAAAAATGCTATTAACTTTGCATAAGTTTAACTTTCTCTGCATAACTTTTTATATGTGATAAAGATTACAATTATGCACATTTTGAAATTTTTTTGAAAATTTTACAACAGTGCTTTGAAATTTGTGAGATTTTTATTAAATAGAAAATTATATAGATGTTGAAAAATGGTATTATAGTATAATATAAGTCTTAAAATGTTGTTTTACATAATCTCTTGTAATTTAGTAATTTACTGTAAATGTGTATTTTTGTCTAGTAGGATTTTCTGTTGTCTACCGTTATACAACACTGAAAATTTGATACATGCTTAATTGCTCTTTAATTACCATAATGTGATGATATATGTGCATATGTGATTAAATTATAATTGTTGGGAGCCATAAGGGGCCAAAATCTCTGAAGATTTTGTTTGTGACAGGGAATTGCTTGGAGTTATATGGGGCTAGAATCTTTTGAGATTCTGTCTGAGATAGGGATATGTGATATGTTATGGTGTATAAGCATACACAAAAAGGGAGTCATAAGGGCCAATAATCCTTTGAGGTTTTATCTAGGTCTAGGAAATGTGATATGAACTGCGATATGATATGAATGTCAATTAATTTAATTGTTGGTTGGGGCAAGAAATTTAGAGAGCCTATACCTCTCGCCCACACGAGAGATAATACCAAGACGACGACCCACGAAATCACGAATGATGATGAAACTAAGATGAGGAAGAACAAACTCTTACATTTAAAATCTAAGACCGAATTAAAAATAAAATTACAACAACTTACAAACTCGACTCGAAATTAAAAGACACCCTAAACTTGCTTCACTTAGAGAAGAGGATACAGGTGGAGTGACACTTGCGGAGAGACGAAAGAGCTTAGAAGCCAAGACAAAAGGTTGGAAAGAGCTCGCAAGATTTCCGGAGGGGATGAGAAAGGAGACGGACAAAGCTCGCAAGCTTTTCCAATGAAACCTGCAGGTTCACATTTCCAAAAATCACATATCATTTACTACTTTAAAACATTACAAATCCCCCATATATAGAGGTATGAAAGGGAATATCAAAAGACACATATCATTAATTTGCACAAGAATCTAAGCACCATGAACACGAAAATCCCCCCATGCATCACGGAAAACAGCCCAAGCCCAGGAACCGAAGCAGCAGCCGCGGGAAACAAGGAGGCCGCACGGAACCAAGGCGCCACAGCCACGGGAAACTACCCAGGCTCGAAAAACCAGCAGCCGGCCGGAAATCCAAGGGACAAAGGCACACAAAAAAACAAAAGCCCATGGTGGAAGCCAAGGAGCCACACATGGGAAAACTAAACAACTATTTTGGGATTCTAAAAGCCCATTTGGAACCCAAGAGACATCATAACTTAAAACATTAAACATTACATTTAATAAAAAGATAAATATGAACTAAAATGTTAGCTAATAATGAGCTAACCCTTAGTTCAATAAATGAACTAAAGACCAGCTCATAAATGAGCTAAAATTTCAGCTCAATTTTTGTTGAGTTTGTAAACTCAAGGGAGGACAAAATTGATTTATTTTGGACATGAGTTGACCCCCCTTTGTCTACATCAATTGTTCAATATTGTTATTTAAATTAGGGAATAATTTTTATGTATTTATTACTTCTCTTAATATAGTGATTTATTTAAACCGCATTTAATTGCTTTTAAATATTCAACAAAATATTTGATAAAAGACTATTTAAAAATTTAGATTGGTTGGTGCGGCTTGCTGAACTGTTGTAGTTCACTATGGTTTTCAGGATCTGGGAAGGAGAAGAAGATTGTGGACTAGTAGTTCAGTATCATATCTGAGGTCACATATATTTTTGCTAGTTTGATTTTTGTACAATCATGACTAGTTAAATTTTCAATTATATAACTCTTGCCTGTAGCCATGTACTGTACTGTAGATATTTGTTTTGATTAAATGAAAGAAATATAATAGATGAGTTTATTTTTAATATTTGAATGTTTTAGGAGCTATGTAGTCTGTAGTTTATGTTAATGAATATTATTAGTAAAAAATTTGAAATAATTTCAAAAATAGATATTGGGATTTTCCTGTCACAGTTCAACGCGACAAGACCTGTGCTAGTCGGGTTGGTTTGTGACGATAATGCTGGAAGCAAAGGTTGTTGAAGGTTCAATAATAGTGACAACCAAAGAGGAGCCATGGAAAGAAACAGGTAAGGACTCCTCAAAGCCTAAAGACAAAGACTCCCTTTGGTGCAGCTATTACAAGAAATCAAGACACAGAAAGGAGACATGCTGGAAGATAAATAAACCCCCTCCCATGTAAGGAGTAGAATCAAAAGAGTTGACAAAAAGGCACATCACGAGCTAACTCTATAACAAGTCAGTCCACCCCATAATGATAAGCTAAAAGAACTCTTGGTATCCCTTGAAAAATCACATGCATCTCCTCTTGCACTTTCTGGTAAGTTTCCTATATCCATTGGATTAAGTGCCTCTAAAAATAATTTGAAAGGTTTATGGATTATTGACTCAGACGTCACAAATCACATGACACTCCATTATCCACTTCATCAACTATACTCCTTGCCCAAGTGATAATGAAATCACCACTGCTAATAGTTCTCTTACCACAATAATATGCGAAGGAGACACTCTTATCTCCCTCACTCTACAAAATATGCTCCATGTACCTTAATTATCTGCAAAACTAATCTTCATAAAAAAAATTATCAAGGGGCCTACACCTAGAAACATTCGTGAGATTCCAAGGGAGAAGCCTGTAGGATAAGGAAGTGGGGGAAATTTAAATAAGCTAACTGAGACGGAGGTGCAAGAGAAGAGGTCAAAAGGATTATTCTTCCAATGTGATGAGAATTATACTCCAGGGCATAGGTGCAAAGACCGAACTCTTCAGGTTCTCACTGTCTGTGATGACAAGAAAGCTAAGGAAGGAGGTGGGTGTGAAACCGGGTAGAGGAGGAAGACAAGCTGCATCTGGATGTGGCAGAGGTATTTGAACTCAGTGGTAGGATTTACTCTAAGCCATACCTTGAAGATGAAAGGGGAAAATAGCAGACCGAGAGGTGGTAGTGTTGATCAACAATTGGGATACCCACAATTTCATCTCCAACTAGGTCGTGGACCAATTGGTGGTGACTTTGGTAGATACAACGAGCTATGGAGTGATGATGGGCTCGGGGAAGGTGGAGACGAGAAAGAGCATTTGTAGGGGAGTAGTGTTGACCATAAAGGGGATTAAGGTGAGGGAGGATTTTCTCCCATTAGAGTTAGGCAACATTGATGTTATCGTAGGGATGAAGTGGCTGCAGACCTTGGGGAATACCAAGGTTAACTGAGGGGCACTGACCATGGAGTTGGTAGTGGAGGGGAGGAGAGTACGTAGTGATCAGGAGAGATGTAGGGCTATTCAAAGCCATGTTGTCCCTTAAAATCATGGTGGAGAGTATATAGGAGGTGGGGGGATGATTCTTGTTGGAGCTACATAGAGTAGAGGGGAATTAGATTGGAGGAGGGTGGAGACATTCCTCCTTCAATACATCCGTTAATACAACAATTTAAAGAGGTCTTTCAGTCACCTTAAGGATTATCGCTCCCAAGGGAGCATGAGCGTACCATCACCCTGAGGGAGGTGGTGTCATCCATCGGTGTTAGGCCATACCATTACCCTCAATTTTAGATGGATAAAATTAAGAAATTGATCAAAGAGATGTTGCAGGCAGAGATTATTTTGGCCTAGTGTGAGCTTTTTTTCTAGTCCAATCTGACTGGTTAAGAAAAAAGACGGGAGTTGGAGGTTTTGTGTGGACTATAGAGCTTTGAATAAGTAAACTGTATCAGATAAGTTTCTTATCTCAGTGATAGATGAGCTATTGGATGAGCTGAGTGGGGCAGTTATCGTCGCCAAGATTGATCTAAAGTTCGGGTACCATCAAATTCGCATGAAAAAGGAGGACGTGTTGAAGTCTGCTTTTATAATACATGAGGGACGTTATGAGTTCCTGGTGATACTTTTTGACCTCACTAATGCCCCAGTTACCTTCTAGTCCCTAATGAACAAGGTTTTCAGACCCTATTTCAGGAGATTTGTGTTGGTTTTCTTTGATGATATCTTGGTGTACAATGGGTCAGATGAGGAACAATGTGAGCACTTGAGGATGGTCCTAGAGGTGTTGCAGGAGCAGCAACTGAGGGCAAAGTTGAAGAAATATTATTTTGCACAGGTTAGTGTGGAGTACTTGGGACTTGTAGTTTCTTAGGAGGGTGTAACCGCAAATCAGGCTATGATTAAGGCAATGCTTAGACTGCTGCTGGTAAAGAATCTGAGCGAGCTAAGGGGATTTCTAGGGTTGATAATATACTACAGGAGGTTTATGAGGGGCTACAAAACAATCGCCTGGCCACTGACAGAGCAATTAAAGAAGGATAACTTCTTGTGGGGGGAGGCTACCACAGTAGCTTTTGAGATGTTGAAGAATTGCATGACCACCATGTCGATCTTGGCCCTACCAGATTTTAGTCAGGTTTTTATAGTGGAGATGGACGCATCAAGGTATGGATTGGGAGCAGTACTCATGCAGAGCCACCAACTCTTTGCTTACTTCCGCCAGATGTTAAAAACTAGAGGTAAGCTGAAGTCAGTCTATGAGAGGGTGTTGATGACCATTGTACTAGTCATCCAAAAGTGACAACTTTACTTGTTGGGTTGACATTTCATTGTTAGGACGGACCAGCAGAGCCTGAAGTACCTGTTGGAACAGAGAATGGTGATAGAGGAGCACCAGAGGTAATTGTCAAAGTTATTGGGATATGACTTTGAAATTCAATATATGCTAGGGATATCCAGTGAACAGGGCGGCAGATGCCTTGTCCAGATGTATGGGGAGTTCCAGGAGATGGTAGTATAGATACCACTGATGTTAGATTGGGAAGACATTAAGGAGGAAAGTGCATAGGATGAGGAGCTAGGGAGGATTAGGGAAAATTTATTAGAGGATAGGAATAGCCATCCTGGCTATTCTCTAGAAGGGGATAGGCTGTTGTGCCAAAGGTGATTTGTGATGTCGAGGACATCAGTACATATTCCACAACTACAATAGTAGTTCCATGGGAGAAGTGTGGTTGAGGGTCACTCGGGGGTGCAGAAGACCTACATGAGACTGGCCATGGAGTTGTATTGGAAAGGGATGCACAAAGATGTGGAGGAGTTGGTAGCCAGTTATGGGGTATTTTAGAGGAATAAATACACGGCAATGGCTCTTGGAAGACTACTTCAACCCCTTGATCTGCCTTATCGGGTGTGGGAGGAGGTCTCTATGGATTTTATTGATGGGCTACCCCGATCTGAGGGGTTTATAATAATTCTGGTGATGGTGGATAAGCTGAGCAAGTATGCTCACTTCGTCCTCCTACGACATTCCTACACGACAGTGACAGTGGCAACAACTTTCATAAGAGAGGTAGTCTTACTGCATGGGTTCCAGAGTCTATTGTTTCTGGGACAAGGTGTTCCTCAGCCATTTCTGGAGGGAGTACAACTTACCACCCCTAGACGGAAGTGGTTAATAAGAGCTTGGAGACCTACCTATGATGTTTTGTGTCAAAGACACCTCGGTTGTGGGCCAAGTGACTAGCATGGGCTGAGTACTGGTACAACACTTCATATCATTCTGCTTCCTAGATGATCTCATTCAAGGTGTTGTACGTACGAGACTCACCTTACTTGGTGCATTTTGGGAAGAATAACACTCTAGTTTCTTCAATAGAAGAGTACTTGGAGGAGAGGGATAGGGTGTTGAAAAAATTGAAAATTCATCTAGTGAGAGCTCAGCAGATTATGAAGAAATGGGTGGATAAGTATAGGAGTAACATCCATTTTGAAGTTGGGGATAAGGTATTCTTGAAGCTTCACCCTTATAGGCAGGCATATGACAATAGCTAATAGAAGGGACGAGAAAATGACTCCGCGATATTTTGGCCCTATGAGATATCAGAGAAGATTGGGGCAGTAGCTTATTGCTTAAGGTTACCCCCCACTGTTACCATACATCTAATATTCTATGTATCACAGCTGAGAAGAGCTATTGGGGATCACACAACATGTTTAGAGTTGCCGGCCACACTGACTGAGGAGTTGGAAGTAGTTTTAGAACCACTAGAGCTAAAGGGGGTATACCAGGGAGGAGGGATCAAAGAAGTGCTGATTAAATGGAGAGACCTTCCTGATTATGATGCTACATGGGAGCTGTACGAGAGGACCTAACATCGATTTCCATCTTTTCACCTTGAGGATGAGGTGATTCTTTGGGAGCGAGGTATTAATAGACAGGTCCAGGAGGGATCAATCCAGTCGGCCCAACACTTGGGCCGACTTCTTGTTCACAGTAGGCTTGCGCCTCCCACATGTGGGGCCCAATTCTTAAATAGAGAGAGAGAGAGAGAGAGAGAGAGAGAAAGGAAGAGGGATTAGGATGGAAAATTTGAATTAGGAGGGCTATTTAGTCTTTTTTGAGGAGTTATTTTGTGTGCTTTATGTAGGAGGTTGGAATTAGGGTTAGGTTTATCTTGATTGTTTGCTGAAATTCTGGGTTTTCTTTGGTGTTCTTAGGCTCTAGTGACGTTTAGGGAGTTGGAAGAGAAAGTTCCTCCTCTCGAATAGAGGATCAATTATATATTGTTATTTTCTTCCTGTTCTCATTAATTCCTACCATCTATTTGCTGTCTTTCCTGAGATTGATTGAAGGTTTGTGGTGAAGTCTCGGTGAAATTCAGATTTCTTGTAAGATTGCTTGAGATCTACAAGGGTTCCTATCATAGATATATGGCAACATGGTTAAAAGTTCAGAATGATTTGTGGAGGTTTAACACTTCATGAACATTTAGTTTAAACAAATAAAAGATGATGACTTGGAAAGCTGTCCCCATATTGATGCGGACATCAATACGAAGATTTGGCGCATCTATCACAGGCGGCGACGTAAATCGACGGCCATTATTTAAATTTTCATTTATGTATTATTTTCTGAATTTTAGCTTTTGTTTTATGTATTTCCTATTTTACCCATAGGATAGTTTATGTGAGTGTTTTGGCCCAAGGGGCATTTTTGTAATTTTCTATTTTTTCTCATGTTATGGCATATAAATAAGAGTCTTAAGCTATTGTAAGAGTTGGTTGATTAATATGAAAAATTGTTTTCCACACTTGTGTTCTTCTTGTGAGAGCGTTAGTGGGATTCCTATGAGAGGAATCGGAGTTGTCACCAGCCGCAGGATGGGTCCGGGCTCGTGATTTGAGATCCCTTGGAGAGGGAAATCGTATCACCCACCAACCTTGGAGACGGCCTGGTTCATGGTTTTCGCTTTGCATCTTTCGTTTATCTTCTATCTTTTGTTTTGTTCCATCTTCCTCCTCCCCATCTTCGTTTGGCCACCGGATTCACCTCACCCGAAAACCCCTCTTTTTCCCCATCCAATACCCACGGCCAAACACTCCTTTGGATGCCGCCGGCCCAACCTCTAGCCGCCGGCCACCATCCACCACCTCAGCCCAATTGAAATCCTTCCTAATTTGGTTGGGTTAATTTAGGGATTAATTTGAATTTGAAATTATTCAAATTCAAATTTTAAATTCTTTCCTAATTTGGTTCATCTATTTTTGGAAAGTGCGTAATTGAAATCAATTTGAAATTTAAATTCAAAATCTGATTCATTGCCTCACTTTCATAACTCCTAAATTCAAATCTCGAAGCCTTAAATTCTTTCATTAAATCCCTCCCATACCCCTTAATGCCACGGCTCCCACCTGATTGTTTTTGGATTTATTTCCTAAAACCCACCCTATCTAATGGAAACAATTCCATATCTTCATTCACACCTAGGCTCAAGTTTTATTTCCTAATACTAGAGATGAGAATTAGGAATTAATAGCCCGTGGCTCCTTGCTGGAATTAATTTGTTCTAAAGCATTCACTCCATTCAATCCCGTGAGTTCCTCTCCCACCCGTCTCCCTCCTCTTTATTTCCTTCCTTTTTTTTTTTTTCCAATCAACTCCCCTATTTCAATTACTGTAACAGTTTGTTCCTCACATCCAAAGCCTCTAATTAATTTCCAAATCTCTGGCAGCCAAAGTAATTCTTTGGAAATATTTTCAAAAGCTGAGAATTCAATCCCTGCTTTTCCCTCTCTACCACGTCAATCCTGGGCTTGACTCAAGGCTTGAATTCCTCTCAATTCTACTTGCCTCTCACCATAGAAACCTGAAGTTTCTCTCAGGTTTAGACTCCAGAATTTCTCCATTGAATTTTCTTAGGTTTTTGGGAAATCAAAAGCAGAAATTGTTCTAAAAATTCCAGAGCTCCTACCCGTTCTACATCACATATACTTAGAATATGTCTAATGATGATGATGATGTCACGATACTGTGGTCCAAGGTATTTTCATGGAGATAAATGAATCTCTTATTTAGTGTAACTAAGTAAAGGTTTCGTTTATGGTAAATGATATAGTGATAGTATTACAAACACAATTCTTGTACTAATTAGCTAATATCAGACATCTGATAGGCTTTGAAGTTTGAACGAGCCTGCAGTTGGATTTGTTAAAGTCCCATCATTTTCTGTTATTAATGCTAGTAGGAGATGTGTTGAGTATTTAGGGTACCCGAACATGTGATGCTAATATGTGAATATTTGCTATTAAGGCTTATCCTGGCTTACACTGGCTGGTTTAGATAAACCTTAAACCCTAACCCAACTTCTATATCTCGAATTTAATCCTTGTTACTGGGCTTGGATGGCTTTGCTATGATAATATTGGATTTATTTTGATTGAGATTACAGTTGCGCTCTCTCAATTCAAATGATAGCTCTAGTTTAATTTTACTATAGAATTAACCTGAAAAAGTACATAATTTTTGATGTGAAACGAAATGCGATGGAGGAGTTACTTTAAGAAATTAAAGAGATCAATTGTAACTTAATAACCCAAAATAAAATTATCATTTATAATAAAAGAGTGATCCTGAGAACTCTTAGTTTTTAACTCATTTAGGCAACGAAGAGTGACATCGATTAACCAAACAATTTAAGAAACACAAAGAATAATTGTAAAGCTACGATGGTAACAAGAGTCCACGATTTAATAATGAAAACTTTCACCTTTGGGGTCCATACGCTCAACTAGTCTAGGCTTTAGCGGAAGAAGAGTCTCCACATTAGAACCGAGGTCACCCCGAGGAAGAAGGAGCCTAAGATCTTCGTTCTTAGATAGGTGGCCGGAGTATGGAATTCTTGACAGCGGTTTCTTAAAGGTGTGTTCAGCGGTCTGGAATGTTTGGACAGTGTTTGAAGACCTTCTAGCGGGCTGGACAGCAAGAAAGCATGTTCCCGATCTCCTAAACAGTAGATTTCAGGTGCGTGAAATGCAAAATAGCAGACAGGAGAGGTTTGGACAGCAATGTGTTGCCTTCTGGAGCTGTCCAGCTAGTGTGGACCTGCAGAATTCTGCTGGACAGCAAATATCCATCATGCAGAATTGGTGAGGAAAATCAAACCCATGGCAGAGAGGAGCTCGGGTAAGAGAGAAAACTGAAGGGAAATTTTCAGATTTCTGAAACCGAATTGGTGAGGAAATGTGGAGGGGAAATTGCTTTGAAAATTCAAAAAAAAAAAAAACAATTTCCAAAGGAAGGCGTGGCAGCAGTTATGTGATGGGTAATGGATTTTAATGGGGAAATTTATTATAATTGGAGAGAGAGGGGTTCATGAAGGGGGGGAGGCGGCTGGACTAGAGGAGGCAGAGAGGATTTAGCAAAGTGGGGACCACGTATTTTATTGCAGATTTTGAGTAAAATCTGTAATAATTCAGAATTTTTTGACAAAGGAAACGTCCCTTTAATTGATGGTAGAGATCAGGCAACGTTTGAATTTCAAATAGAGTTTAAAACTCAATTAAAACAATTGCCTAAATTCTAGGAGTCAATTAAGGAAGGTAATCAAAGGTTCATGAGGAGTTTTGAATTTCAAAATCCAAAATTCTAAAGGGGAGGCGGGATGGAGCTGCGGAGCTGGTTGGCGGGATGCTGGCCGGCGGGTGGCTGGGTTGTGGCCTTGGCGGCTTTGAGCAGGTGGCAACAACAGCAAAAAAAAGAAAGTGAAAATTTCTAGGGATTCGAGCGTGAATTCCACTCTTCACAAATGCTTCGACCGGATCTCCACGACGACGAATCGATCACAAGAAGAAAAAAAAAAGGAAGAAAATTGGTAGAACAAGAAGATCTAGAACTCACAAAGAGATCTAGCTTCTCATACGAACTCACTAAGAGATCGAGGAGGGAGAGGGGGGTGAACTCACAAAGAGATCATAAGTGGAAAATATTCTTCATTCATCAAAAACTGAAATTACAATGCATGAGGCCTCATATAATAGGCCAAAATGAAAAAATAATAAATGACACAAATGCCCTTCCGGGCTACATAAGCGACTAAATGCCCATAAGGGCAAAAGAGGAAAAACATCAAAATAAAATACGCTACTACATAAAATGACAAAATACAAGTCATGCTCGTGGCTGTCGATCTCCGGCGTCGAAAAATGCTGACGATTTCCTCATCATTCTCCCCAGGTGGGAGAAAACTCGACCCTGTCGAGTAAATATATATGGAGCCCTCGTACACTCTAGTAGATCTGGGTCTAGGCTCTGTAAGCTCGTCCCTGTCAATCCAAGTGTCCACTTTCTCCGGTGGCCCTATCCAATGAACTCGGTATCTTCGGCGCCCACTTTCCTTTGGGGAAATGACCTCATCATCTAGTATTGCTTCGACCTTCTCCGTTATAGGTGAGTAGGGTAAGTTGGGGAGTGGAGCTAGGCTGGGGGATCTCACCAGGTGGGGTCACACAAGGCTAATTTAAAGTGGATCTTGGGGTTAAGATTCGGGTCTTTCAAAGGCTAACAGGTCTTCTATATTAAATGTAGGATTCATGTTAAGGCCTCAAGAGAGGTCCAGTACGTAGGCATTACTATTCTCCTTTGAGATTTCCTTAAAATGTTCGGTGTTTCGAGCATGCAGCTTCCCGTACCATCACAAAGTCTTCAACTTTGAATTCCTTTTGGACCATCTTTTGTTATCAGCAATAATTTTAATATGGATGTTATTTTGTTCAATTTTCCTTTTAATTTCGTTGAGTAACTCCTGAAGATGACATGCAGATGCAAATGCAAGAGATCAAGCGTGCAAGAGGATTGTCAAGACTTAAGAGCTTACAACAATTTAAAACAACAGACAAAATAGGAAGACAACAGATTACTACACTCACACAACATACTAACTCACACGAACACGAGAAGCTAAAGGCTGACTTGGATGGCCAGACATCGGTCCAAGTGGGGAGTTATGTGAGATCGATCCAACAGAAGACCCGCTAAAGGGTCGGTCATCACAACTAAGAGAAGACCTACAGGGTGAGACTGCAACCCTGACGTTACTAAAGGGTGATTGGTTTCGACTATAAGGATGTCCCTGGTTTGTCACAACGAAAGAGGTAGGGTGAGGCCCTAGACGACAGTCGCTAGTAGAGGGTCGGTATTTTAGGTTAAGATCTCGTCTCATGTCTTTCCAAGTGGGGTACTCACCGCGAGACTCTTTATGATCTTCCAATCTTGCCTAAAATTGAAGAGCCTGGCCTTTGAGGTGAGATTTAACGATGCTAACCTGGTGGGATTCAGGGATTTGACATGATTCAAAATAGTCATCTAGTTGTCTAGCCAATTCCTTAAAGTGGTATGGATCCGAGGAACCATCAAAGGTTGGCAGACGATAGGGTGACTCTAAGTGAGGTCGTGGAGGCTTAGGCTCAGGTCTCGGGTGATAAGCTGAGTGGGGCCTGTATTTAGAGTGGGGATAGTCAACGGGTTTCTCCGTCATAATTCTAGTCATATTGCCCACTAGGTTAACGATGTCATCTAAACTCTTTTGGAGTCTTATCGGATCCATTGAAAAGTGTCAAGTAAAACTCAAAGATGAGTGGGTGTAAGGGACGTCATCTAGACTCTAAGTTAGGCTCACTTAGATTCACTACAGTGGTGCAGAAAAGTTTGGACAGCAAACCACAACAGTTGGTGAAGAAGCCTAGATGTTTAGGATGGGTTTTGGGGTGGAGGAAAAACACCTAGATGCCGCGGTAGGATGCTCCTAATGCCTCTATATGCTGCTGGAATCCTAAGGACAGCAACCTAATACAATGAAGCAGGTCGGCTAAGTGTTGGGGGCGGGTTTAGAAGGTCGGACAACAACTTGTTAAAGGTTTAGGGTCACCTAAGTGTCCCTAAATATTGCAGGAAAAAAATCTGGACAGCAAGTATTACAAGTGTAGCAAGTGACCTAAACACTTAGATGAATTGGCAAGACTAAGATTTCACTTAGGTGATGAACTAAACTTGTATATTACGATAACAACATGCAGGAAATATTCTGGACAGCAAAATAAAACAGGAAATTCTTATGAAATTAGCAATGGTATGCATGCAAATGAGCCACACAAATGGTAACTAACTTCCTAGGAACTTCTAGCACAAGTAAAGCATGCTAGCCATGCTCTGATACCAAGATGATGTGAAACGAAATGCGATGGAGGAGTTACTTTAAGAAATTAAAGAGATCAATTGTAACTTAATAACCCAAAATAAAATTATCATTTATAATAAAAGAGTGATCCTGAGAACTCTTAGTTTTTAACTCGTTTAGGCAACGAAGAGTGACATCGATTAACCAAACAATTTAAGAAACACAAAGAATAATTGTAAAGCTACGATGGTAACAAGAGTCCACGATTTAATAATGAAAACTTTCACCTTTGAGGTCCATACGCTCAACTAGTCTAGGCTTTAGCGGAAGAAGAGTCTCCACATTAGAACCGAGGTCACCCCGAGAAAGGAGCCTAAGATCTTCGTTCTTGGATAGGTGGCCGGAGTATGAAATTCTTGACAGCGGTTTCTTAAAGGTGTGTTCAGCGCTGGAATGTTTGGACAGTGTTTGAAGACCTTCTAGCGGGCTGGACAACAAGAAAGCATGTTCCCGATCTCCTAAACAGTAGATTTCAGGTGCGTGAAATGCAAAACAACAGACAGGAGAGGTCTGGACAGCAATGTGGTTCCTTCTGGAGCTGTCCAGCTAGTGTGGACCTGCAGAATTCTGCTGGACAGCAAATTTCCATCATGCAGAATTGGTGAGGAAAATCAAACCCATGGCAGAGAGGAGCTCGGGTAAGAGAGAAAACTGAAGGGAAATTTTCAGATTTCTGAAACCGAACTGGTGAGGAAATGTGGAGGGGAAATTGCTTTGAAAATTCAAAAAAAAAAAACAATTTCCAAAGGAAGGCGTGGCAGCAGTTATGTGATGGGTAATGGATTTTAATGGGGAAATTTATTATAATTGGAGAGAGAGAGGGGTTCATGAAGGGGGGGGGGGGGGAGGCGGCTGGACTAGAGGAGGCAGAGAGGATTTAGCAAAGTGGGGACCACGTATTTTATTGCAGATTTTGAGTAAAATCTGTAATAATTCAGAATTTTTTTAACAAAGGAAACGTCCCTTTAATTGTTGGTAGAGATCAGGCAACGTTTGAATTTCAAATAGACTTTAAAACTCAATTAAAACAATTGCCTAAATTCTAGGAGTCAATTAAGGAAGGTAATCAAAGGTTCATGAGGAGTTTTGAATTTCAAAATCCAAAATTCTAAAGGGGAGGCGGGATGGAGCTGCGGAGCTGGTTGGCGGGATGCTGGCCGGCGGGTGGCTGGGTTGTGGCCGGCGGGAGGGTGGCTGGGCTTTGGCCGGCGGGAGGCTGCCGCAAGTGGGCCGACAGCCTTGGCGGCTTGGAGCAGGTGGCAACAAAAACAAAAAAAAAGAAAGTGAAAATTTCTAGGGATTCAAGCGTGAATTCCACTCTTCACAAATGCTTCGACCGGATCTCCACGACGACGAATCGATCACAAGAAGAAAAAAAAAGGAAGAAAATTGGTAGAACAAGAAGATCTAGAACTCACAAAGAGATCTAGCTTCTCCTATGAACTCACTAAGAGATCGAGGAGGGAGAGGGGGGTGAACTCACAAAGAGATCATAAGTGGAAAATATTCTTCATTCATCAAAAACTGAAATTACAATGCATGAGGCCTCATATAAATAGGCCAAAATGAAAAAATAATAAATGACACAAATGCCCTTCCGGGCTACATAAGCAACTAAATGCCCATAAGGGCAAAAGAGGAAAAACATCAAAATAAAATACGCTACTACATAAAATGACAAAATACAAGTCATGCTCGTGGCCGTCGATCTCCGGCGTCGAAAAATGCTGACGATGTCCTCATCAATTTTAATTTTACTTGCATCCTAAGGTTTTCATCTTAAAACATACATTAATATTGAAATATTATCTTTTGTCTTGCCTTCTGTTATTTAATTTTTAATATTTACTTGAGGCACTTTACCTACACGTTTTATTTTTATTTGTTGCTCAGAATTCTTAAAAATTACCAGAAAGTGCGTATGATTTATGTAGATTATAAGCTTTATCTCCATTAAAGATTATCTCATATGCTTGAAGATTTCAAAAACCTAATTGTTTGCACTCTACATATTTCAGGTATATCAAAGATCTACTTCTTAATCCTCCAACTTATGAAATTGCATCTGCAATTCAAGGTGAACTTTTTTTGATATATTTTTAAGATTGAAGTACTAATTTAATCTTAGATTTGAAATAATAATTTTACCTATTGCATACATCTTGTTATGGTTGTCGTGGATAAATATGTGATAATTTTCCTGAATGCAAAATTTATTCTGAGAATGCTCTTAGATCAACGCCACTGATCTCACTGTTGCACTTCAACCCTTTTCTTTTTGAACTTCCGTCCTCTCTACTGCAACCTTATAGATCTATGAGGTTTTTATTGCTACCTCACCAATTTAAAGAACTATTTTAATTATTTAGCAGTTATTTCTATTTCCTGATTTTGTATGTTCTCTGTTAGAAGCTTTCCTAGGATTGTATAAATTCTGTACGCGTTTAAGTGAATCTTATACCACAATTCCGCAATTCTTGTGATGGGGACATCAGATTTCGACACGTGTACCATCGCCGTCGGCGCAGATCGACGGCTACGATCCAGAGCCTCTACTTTTGAGTTTATTACTTATGTCTTTTTTTATTATTAGTTTTCCGAGTTTGCCCCTGAGGGCATTGTCTGACTTATGTAGCCCCAAGGGCATTGTTGTCTTTTCTTTTTCTTTTATTTGGAGCCTCCATATATGAGGCAAGTTGGATTGTAATTTTTTTAGTTTTTCGATGAAATGAAATATTATTCTGTGTTCTCTTTGTGAGTTCCCCCTCCAAGATCTCTTAGTGAGTTCGCCGGAGATCTCTTAGTGAGTTCGCCGGAGGAGACTAGATCTCTTTGTGAGTTCTAGGTTTAACCCCGGGTTATTATTGTGGAAGAAGAGTTTGAAGGAATCCAAGGTAAAGGAATTCAAAGCTAGAGAAATTCTCAGATTTTCTCCAGTTTTCTTCCTTTCCCCTAGTGCCGCCGGCTTTACAACCCAAGCCGCCCCCTGCAAAGCCTCCCGCCGGCAACATCCCTGCCACCCGCCGGTCAGGATCCCGCCAACAGCCCTGCAGCCGACCCCAGGAACCATCCAACCCGCCAGCTCCCTTTGCCAAAGTCTCCAGCCGGCCTGATCTCCTCACCGCTCCAGCCTCTGGAATATTCTCCTACAGGTTGCCAGCTCCAGGCCATCGGTTCCATTGCTTGACCGCTGAATTCCCCTCCCTTCACTCCTTCAATTCCCATTAATTCCCCATTACAGCATTCCTAATTTGGCTTCCAACGTTTTGGATAGATTTTGAATGCCTTTTTTCAGATTTTGGATTTCTGAAATTCAAACTTGCCTTGGTCTTTAATGTTTCCTAAAATTGTTCCCTTAATTCAAGCAATCACAATAAATTGATATTGCATTTGAATTCAAAATTCAAGTGCAAATCCAATTGATTGTTTTAATTTAGGAAACCTCTTTCCTTATTAAAACTGTATTCAAATTTCAGAGTTTTATAAACGCCTGAATTTTAATCTTGTGGTCCCCACCTGTTAAAATTCAGCCCTCTCTCTCTTCTACACAAGGCCAGCCATCTCTCCCATTAATTCCTCTTAATTTCTTTATTCTCATTAACCCTCTTTCCTAATCCTATTTCCAATTTTCAAAGTCTGAACTTGAATTTGGAAATTGCCAATTTTTGGAAATCAGAGACTAATCTCAGGATTAAGTCTAATTTTGTTTCTCTCTTCCTCAAGCACCACCTGCCCAACCCTCTCCACCCGTGACCACTCCCTCATCCTTCTCCCTAGCTCACGGCTGCCACCTTGCCGACCCTTCCCCCCCTTGTTTCTTTGGCTTGATTCCACTACCGCCATGCATGGACGAGCCCGAATGGAACTTCGGGTTTGAGTACGACCGCAACGGAAGAGTCGACATCCTCCGTTCACCCTTCTTTGACGTGGGATTCGACTTCGACGACACCCCGGAGGAGTATTTGGGCCGGATCTTACCAACTCTCGTGGACTCCATAGACGATCACTTCTCCGTCTATACGTGGATCATCGAAGGCCGTCCAGCCGCTCTTTCGAACCCGACTTCCAACCCGGCGACAAGTCCTCTCAAGGTCACCTGTCTACTAGTGGCGTCGCTAAGCCTGCTCACAGTTCTCTTCCGCTAAACTCCACCTCACATTGAGTGACGAATCCTAAGGTGAAGGGTCTAAATTTTAAATCTGGGGTTTTGGTATTTTAGCTATTTGCAATACTTGATATTTTGGATGATATTTTGAAAGCTTTCAAATCTCGTGCTGTGATTTCTTGTTGTTATCTAAGCATTCATTTTTTAATTCTTGAACTTCAATTGATTACGCATAAAAGTTTTAGTCGCAAGCTTGGTTCAAGATCTTATTTAATTTCACGTGCAATTCTGATATCATCACATGATAGTTTCACATCATTTGTGGTATCATAGCATGGTTATCATGCTTGGCATGTTTAGAAAGCATCCTAGGGTCTAGCACCTCATTGTAGTTTTAATTTGGCATGCATATCTTCTAGTAGTTCAGTTTTTTTTCACTGTTTCTTCCCTGTTTTGCAATTTCCTGCACACATCTATTTAAGTTAAGGCCTAATAGCAGTTGTCTCATATGCTAACCTCTTATCTGTGAGATTTCTAAGTGTCAGAACCTTTTTCCCTTGCTGTCATTTTGCTGTCCACACCTTCCAGCCGCTGTTAAGCTTATTTTAGAAGACTTTAGGCCTTGCGTAGTTGCTGTCCAGTGAAGCAAACCCCTTCATCACTTTTAGGCAGCTTAGATCTTTGCTGTAAGTTGCTGTCCGCTGCAAACCAGCAGCTTATTGAAGCTTTAGGACCCTTCTACCGGAGTGTCTAGGTGCTGCCCACTGCCCCATTACCCACCCTAGTGACCCCTAAACTTTTCCACATGGATCCGCAGCATCTCCAAGCTACCTTGGACCTTATTTTAGGACAACTAGGCACCGTTACTCAACAAATTCGCAACACCCAAACTGATCTAGCTGACTTTAGGCGCCACACGAGTGACCGATTGGATAATATCGAGCGTAATGGTAATCCTGCGATTTATACGCCTTCGAGACCTCACTCACCTTATGGCGAAGACACCCGACCCGATCATGAACCCCCTCGAGATCCCGGACGTTTCCAAGACCATTACCAACGCAACCCTAGGCCACCTCAAGAGCCCGAAGACAACACTTGGAGAGACAACGACACTCAATTACTGAAGAACATTATGATCGACTCCCCGACCTATGACGGAACCCTTGACCCTCAAGTTTTCTTAGATTGGCTCAAGTCTATGGATAGTTATTTTAAATGGTACAACATCTCTGAGGCGAGGAAAGTGAGGTTCGCCGAGATGAAGCTCATTGGTCGAGCCAACCTTTACTGGACCAACTTGGAGAACATGCGGGAATCTAGAGGAGAACATCCGATAAATGATTGGAGGACCATGAAGCAAGAACTCAGGAGGAAATACTTACCACCTTCCTACTACCCTAAGCTTCTAGATAAGTGGAATCGGCTAACCCAGGGGAGCAAACCTGTTAAAGATTACATCTCCGCCTTTGATGATTTCTTGATTCGTTGCAACGGAGAAGAATCTGCTACCCCTACTCAAATTCTGTCTATGTTTAGAGCTGGCCTTAGAGAAGATCTTAGGACTGAACTGTTTGCTAGAGGAGTAGACACTTTAGAGGCCGCTTGCAGCCTAGTACTTGACCTAGAAGAGTCCAAGACCCACTCCCACACTAGGCAGTTTGATACCCGACCAAACCCCTATCGAACTTCCACCAGCCAGTCCCAGAACCGACCCACGAACGCGATAGGTAGTCGACCCACTGCTAGCACAGGCCAACCTCGTCCGGACTCTAAGAGTAAACCCACCGACCGTGATCCTCCCAAAGCGAGCTCTGGAACCAAATGTTATAGGTGTCATGGGTATGGGCACATTGCGTCCCAATGCTCCAGCCCATATAAAGTCACCATTATAGAAGAGGCTGATGAGGATGAGGATGAACCTGAGACTGACATAGTTCATCATGTTGATGAGGACGAAGACTCCTTTACGGAAGAAGAACCTGTTACCCTTCAGGTTGTTAGGTGCGCTTTATCACAACCCAAGTTAAGCGATGATTGGCGTAGGACTTCCATTTTTCATACCTTTGTTAAGATTGGAGAAAAGAACTGCAAGGTAATCGTCGACAGTGGAAGTTGCATCAACGCAGTTTCTTCTGCTATGATTTCCAAACTCAACCTCAAGATGACCCCTCACCCAAATCCATATAAGGTTGCTTGGATAAATTCGACTACTATAGAAATTAAGGACCGTAGTCTCATTCCCATAGAGTTCGTGGGATATCAAGACAAGATTTAGTGTGATGTTTTGGCCATGGACGTAGGTCAAATTATCCTGGGTCGCCCCTGGTTATTTGACAATGATGTTCATATCTACGGGAGGTCGAACACCTGCGTGTTCGAACACAATGGAAAGAAAATCAAGTTAATGCCCTCCCAACCTAAACCCCCCAAGACGGAAGCCAAGCCTACTCCTGCCAAACAAAGCAAAGGGCTACACCTCTTGACTGCTAAGGAAGTAGAAGATGAAATCTCCCAAGGAGCACCAATGTATGCCCTAGTAGCTAGAGAAGTGGATGAGGATCAAAGAGAACATATCCCCGAGGAAGTTAAACCCATTCTAGAGAGCTTTGCCGATGTGTTCCCTGATGACTTACCTAACCAACTTCCACCCCTTCGGGACATACAGCACGCAATAGATTTAGTGCCGGGAGCATCCTTACCCAACCTCCCCCACTACCGTATGAACCCGACTGAGCATTCGGAACTGAAGAATCAAGTCGATGAGCTCCTTCAGCGAGGATTCATTAAGGAGAGCCTTAGCCCATGTGCTGTACCTGCCCTCTTAACCCCTAAAAAGGATGGCTCCTGGAGGATGTGTGTTGATAGCCGCGCTATCAACAAGATTACTGTGAAATATCGTTTTCCGATCCCCCGATTGGACGACATGTTAGACATGATGACTGGAGCTACGTTGTTCTCAAAGGTTGACCTTAAAAGCGGGTATCATCAAATCCGAATCCGCCCTGGGGATGAATGGAAGACGGCTTTTAAAACCAAAGACGGATTGTACGAGTGGATGGTTATGCCATTTGGTCTTAGCAACGCCCCTAGCACCTTCATGCGGATTATGACCCAAGTCCTTCGACCGTTTCTCGGAAGATTCGTGGTTGTCTATTTCGATGATATTTTGATCTATAGCAAATCGGTAGACCAACATTTGGAACACTTGAAACAAGTTTGTGAGATTTTGAGGAAAGAACAGTTGTACGCAAACCCTCGGAAGTGTGTGTTTCTCACTGATAGTGTTACCTTTCTGGGATTTATAATTTCAGCTCGAGGAATCTCAGCCGACCCTGAAAAGATTAGAGCGATTAATGAGTGGCCTGAGCCCAAGACTATAAGAGACGTTCGGAGTTTTCACGGATTGGCCACATTCTATAGAAGGTTTATTAGAAACTTTAGCACTATAGTGGCACCCATAACCGACTGCCTCAAGAAAGGCGAATTTCATTGGACGACAGCTGCCACTAAGGCTTTCGAGGATATTAAGAGAAAAATGGTTGAATCCCCTATTATGCGTCTTCCTGATTTTTCTAAAGTCTTTGAGGTAACATGTGATGCATCAGGAATTGGGATAGGAGGAGTTTTATCTCAAGAAGGACACCCTGTAGCATTCTTTAGTGAGAAGCTGAACGACATTCGTCAGAGGTATTCTACCTATGACAAGGAATTCTATGGGGTCATTCAGTCCCTCCGATACTGGAGACACTATTTACTGCCCCAAGAATTTGTGATATTCTCAGATCACGAAGCCTTAAGATACATCAATTCACAGAAGAAACTCAATGCCCGCCATGGCCGTTGGGTTGAATTCCTGCAGGAGTATACTTACACGATTAGACACAAAGCAGGGACTGAAAATAAGGCTGCTGACGCCCTCAGCCGCAGAATGATGACTACCCAAGAAATGAGGACGGAAGTAATTGGTTTTGAGCGACTAAAAGATGACTATTTGGACTGCCCCGACTTTAAAGAAACTTACACCGTACTGACTAACGGTGGTGGACCAATAATTAGTGATTTCCTTTTGGAGGATGGCTATTTGTTCAAAGCCCAGAAACTCTGTATTCCGAATACCTCTCTGCGAGAATTCCTAGTCTGGGAGCTGCATGCGGGTGGACTAGCTGGCCACTTTGGCCAATCCAAAACTATTGCCGCACTAGAGAATAGATTCTATTGGCCCACCCTGAAACGCGACGTTGGCAAGCTTATAAAGAGATGTCACACCTGCCAACGAAAACAAAACACAGGCCTCTACACCCCTCTACTTGTTCCTAATTGCCCTTGGCAGGATGTAAGCATGGACTTTGTATTAGGTTTACCCAAGACCCTCAGAAAACTTGATTCTGTTTGTGTCGTCGTTGATAGGTTTTCCAAGATGGCCCATTTCCTACCCTGTTCCAAAACTTTCGACGCCTCCCGGGTCGCTAAGCTATACTTTGACGAGATTGTGAGACTTCATGGTTTACCCAAGACTATCGTATCCGACAGGGATGTCAAATTCACAAGTTATTTTTGGAAAACACTTTGGCATAAGATGGCTACGAAATTACAGTTTTCTACAGCCTTCCACCCTCAGACCGATGGTCAAACCGAAGTTGTAAACAGAAGTTTAGGAAACCTCTTAAGAACGTTAGTTGGAGAAAACCTTAGAGACTGGGATTCTAAGCTACCGATCGCCGAATTTGCCTATAATAATTCTGTCAACCGAACTACGGGTCTGAGTCCTGCCGAGATTGTGTATGGCTACAAACCAAAGCAACCTATAGATCTTATTCCCATGGGTCCTAAGGCTAGGTCATCTGAGTCAGCATCTGCATTTGCATTGCATTTACATGAATTGCACAGAGAAATTAATAAAAAAATTGAATTGAGCAATGCCAACTACAAACTTAATGCGGACCTCAAGAGAAGGTTCAAGGAATTTAATGTGGGTGATTATGTGATGGTTCAGATTCGTCCGGAGCGGTTCCCGCAAGGGATCGTTAAGAAGTTAAATGCGAGAAGCACGGGCCCTTTCAAAATAATTTCTAAAATTAATAGTAATGCTTATGTGCTCGACCTTCCCGAAGGTTTTAACTTTAGCCCCACTTTTAACGTTGAAGACCTTGTAACTTATGAGGGTCCAGAGTTTAACCCACCTAACCCATTATTTGATGAGCCTTGTGAGTACCCACCTGGTGAGATCCCCAGCCTTCCCCCACTCCCAAAACTCCCCACTTTACCTACTGCGGAAAGGATCGAGGCAGTGCTTAGCGATGAAATCATTTCTACTAGAGACGGTGGTCGCCGGAGGTACTTAGTTCAATGGGCAGGAAAGCCGGAGACGGAGAACGTGTGGATCGACCGAGATGAGCTACAGAGACTAGACCCAGACCTGCTGGAGTTGTACGAGGCTTCTAGAGACACCCACTCGACGGGGTCGAGTTCTCTCCCACCCGGGGAGAATGATGGGGACATCAGATTTCGACACGTGTACCCTCGCCGTCGGTGCAGATCGACGGCTACGATCCAGAGCCTCTACTTTTGAGTTTATTACTTATGTCTTTTTTTATTATTAGTTTTCCGAGTTTGCCCCTGAGGGCATTGTCTGACTTATGTAGACCCAAGGGCATTGTTGTCTTTTCTTTTTCTTTTATTTGGAGCCTCCATATATGAGGCAAGTTGGATTGTAATTTTTTTAGTTTTTCGATGAAATGAAATATTATTCTGTGTTCTCTTTGTGAGTTCCCCCTCCAAGATCTCTTAGTGAGTTCGCCGGAGATCTCTTAGTGAGTTCGCCGGAGGAGACTAGATCTCTTTGTGAGTTCTAGGTTTAACCCCGGGTTATTATTGTGGAAGAAGAGTTTGAAGGAATCCAAGGTAAAGGAATTCAAAGCTAGAGAAATTCTCAGATTTTCTCCAGTTTTCTTCCTTTCCCCTAGTGCCGCCGGCTTTACAACCCAAGCCGCCCCCTGCAAAGCCTCCCGCCGGCAACATCCCTGCCACCCGCCGGTCAGGATCCCGCCAACAGCCCTGCAGCCGACCCCAGGAACCATCCAACCCACCAGCTCCCTTTGCCAAAGTCTCCAGCCGGCCTGATCTCCTCACCGCTCCAGCCTCTGGAATATTCTCCTACAGGTTGCCAGCTCCAGGCCATCGGTTCCATTGCTTGACCGCTGAATTCCCCTCCCTTCACTCCTTCAATTCCCATTAATTCCCCATTACAGCATTCCTAATTTGGCTTCCAACGTTTTGGATAGATTTTGAATGCCTTTTTTCAGATTTTGGATTTCTGAAATTCAAACTTGCCTTGGTCTTTAATGTTTCCTAAAATTGTTCCCTTAATTCAAGCAATCACAATAAATTGATATTGCATTTGAATTCAAAATTCAAGTGCAAATCCAATTGATTGTTTTAATTTAGGAAACCTCTTTCCTTATTAAAACTGTATTCAAATTTCAGAGTTTTATAAACGCCTGAATTTTAATCTTGTGGTCCCCACCTGTTAAAATTCAGCCCTCTCTCTCTTCTACACAAGGCCGGCCATCTCTCCCATTAATTCCTCTTAATTTCTTTATTCTCATTAACCCTCTTTCCTAATCCTATTTCCAATTTTCAAAGTCTGAACTTGAATTTGGAAATTGCCAATTTCTGGAAATCAGAGACTAATCTCAGGATTAAGTCTAATTTCGTTTCTCTCTTCCTCAAGCACCACCCGCCCAACCCTCTCCACCCGTGACCACTCCCTCATCCTTCTCCCTAGCTCACGGCTGCCACCTTGCCGACCCTTCCCCCCCTTGTTTCTTTGGCTTGATTCCACTACCGCCATGCATGGACGAGCCCGAATGGAACTTCGGGTTTGAGTACGACCGCAACGGAAGAGTCGACATCCTCCGTTCACCATTCTTTGACGTGGGATTCGACTTCGACGACACCCCGGAGGAGTATTTGGGCCGGATCTTACCAACTCTCGTGGACTCCATAGACGATCACTTCTCCGTCTATATGTGGATCATCGAAGGCCGTCCAGCCGCTCTTTCGAACCCGACTTCCAACCCGGCGACAAGTCCTCTCAAGGTCACCTGTCTACTAGTGGCGTCGCTAAGCCTGCTCACAGTTCTCTTCCGCTAAACTCCACCTCACATTGAGTGACGGATCCTAAGGTGAAGGGTTTAAATTTTAAATCTGGGGTTTTGGTATTTTAGCTATTTGCAATACTTGATATTTTGGATGATATTTTGAAAGCTTTCAAATCTCGTGCTGTGATTTCTTGTTGTTATCTAAGCATTCATATTTTAATTCTTGAACTTCAATTGATTACACATAAAAGTTTTAGTCGCAAGCTTGGTTCAAGATCTTATTTAATTTCACGTGCAATTCTCATATCATCACATGATAGTTTCACATCATCTTGTCATAGTATCAAAGCTATATTATGCTCTTGTGAT
The DNA here is from genome assembly GCA_016618105.1 of Dendrobium huoshanense. Classification (NCBI taxonomy): domain Eukaryota; kingdom Viridiplantae; phylum Streptophyta; class Magnoliopsida; order Asparagales; family Orchidaceae; genus Dendrobium; species Dendrobium huoshanense. The sequence goes on along the minus strand of CM028354.1, from coordinate 30,135,289 downwards.
ATTGAACACAATGTTGCTTCCATCTCCAGGACAATAACTACAATATAACCAAAGTGTCAAGTTCTCCAAGGACAATATGATGACCTTCTACAGGATCGAGTTTACCTGGAACAGAAAATACGAGTAACAGCAAGCAAAAACCAGGGATTCGGGTAAAAGAATACCTCTATATTCTGGGATTGTATTACTCTTTGTAAAAAGGAAGAAGACAACTGAGCTACTCCTCTCCTTTCTCCTCTATGTATAACCAGCTTTACTAATTGCTATTTTTGTAAAAAGTAAAAAAGGCTGTAAAATAACGGCTAAATAGAAAATACTAAATAAGATAGTGGGGGACTAAGTAGTTTGTTGGGATGTATAAAATGTGCCGCCAGTATGACTAGTTATCCGGTATTGCATCAGTCCTCCCCGGCTTCGGAAGAGCTCGACTCCAACGAGCTGATTGAAATGAGGGCACCGTCCGCGGGTATGTATGGTGAGATGTCGGAGACGTTGAAGGTTGAGGTTGTGTCGCAGTCAGCTGGTAGTTCTACGCTGTAGGCGTTGTCGTTGATTTTGGAGGTGATAGGCACTGGACCAAGCTTACGACGGCTCAATTTTGAGAAGGTGCCAGGTGGAAAGCGTTCACGCCGGAGGCGAAGCATGACCAAATCTCCAACTTGAAATAACCGTTCCCGTCGGTGTAAGTCTGCAGCTTCTTTGTAGCGAAGATTCGCATTGACAATCTGTTGTCGGACGTCCGCCAGCATCTTGGAGTAATCTTCGGCGAAGGAGGTAGCGGCGGGAGACCTGCATTTCGGTAAAATGGAGAGGTCGACATCAGTATTAGGTGACTTTGTATATACTATATCAAATGGTGCCTTCCCTGTAGAACGATTCGTCATCGCATTGTACGCGAATTCAGCCCGAGATAGGACGTCTTCCCACTGCTTAGGCTGGTCCAGGACCAAACAATGAAGCATGTTGCCCAGTGTCCTATTCACGACTTCCGTCTGGCCGTCGGATTGGGGATGGTAGGCAGAGCTGAAATTCAACTCGGTGCCGAGTCGTTTCCATAGTTCACGCCAAAAATGGCTTATGAATTTGACATCATGATCAGATGTGATGCTCCTTGGCAACCCATGTAAGCGGACCACTTCATTAAAAAAAGGTTAGCAACAATCAAGGCATTGGAGGTTTTCTTACAGGCGATAAAGTGGCTCATTTTAGAGAAGCGATCGACGACCACCATTATAGAATCATGCCCACGCCTGGTCCGCGGTAAACTGAGTAAGAAATCCATACTCAAATCTTCCCAAATGGAGGTGGGTACTGGTAGCGGCATGTATAATCCCGTGTTTTGAACTCCTTTATACATTTGGCACGTCGGACAGCTGTCTACATACCAGAAGGTGTCTCGTCGTAATCGGGGCCAAAAGAATCGTGACTGCAATTGCCGAAGAGTATTGTCTCTTCCCAGGTGTGCCGCCAGTCCTCCGGCGTGTGCTTCCCGGATAAGATGTTGCCGCCACGATGAGATCGGAATACAAAGTAAGTTCTGTTTGAAGAGGAAGCCATGCTTGACTGAATAATCTTCATGTTGAAGAGTTTCCTTGCAAAGTGTCCAGGGGGTTCCGAAATCCAAGTCTTCTTCGTACAGATCTTTTAGGTGGTCAAGTCCCACTAGATCAGTTTGTAACGTGATGAGCAGTGCAGCCCTTCGGCTAAGAGCATCGGCTACTCTGTTTTCTACCCCCGGCTTGTGCTTTATTGTAAAATTAAAGCGTTGCAAAAATACTAGCCATCTCGCGTGCATCCGGTTAATACTTTTCTGCGTGTTGATATATTGCAGTGCCTTATTATCACTGCAAAGAATAAAATCTTGGTGAAGTAGATACGATTCCCACTGCTTGAGTGCCCGAACGATTGCATACAATTCTTGTTCATATGCTGCCCATTTCTGTCGGGCTGCGCATAGCTTCTCGCTAAAAAAGGCAGCAGGTTTTCCGAGCTGAGATAATACTGCCCCGATGCCGATGGATGAGGCATCCGTATCAACTACAAAAGGGTGCTCAAAGCTAGGGAGAGCTAAAATGGGTGCAGTAGTAAGAGCCTCTTTGATGGCTTCGAAGCTTAGTTGTTGTTCAACATCCCACTGAAAGATTTTAAATTTCAGGCACTCGGTAATAGGGGCCATGATCGTGCTGAAATTTTTAATAAAACGCCTGTAAAAATTGGCCAGACCGTGGAAACTCCTCACGTCGAAAAAGGAACTAGGCTGCGGCCAATCCTTAATAGCTATTATCTTCTGCGGATCTACTTCAATTTCACTGCCTGAGATAAGGAATCCAAGAAACTTGACCTTTGGAGTAGCCAGCTCACATTTCGGTAAATTAACATATAACTTCTGCTGTTTCAAAACCTCAAATAGAGCCTTTAGGTGATGTAGGTGTTGCGTTGGGTCCGAACTGTAGACGAGGATATCGTCGAAGTACACGATGCAAAATCTGCCCAGAAAAGGTTTCAGAATCTCGTTCATCATTCTCATGAACGTGGACGGTGCATTACACAACCCAAGCGGCATAACCTTCCACTCATACAGTCCCTATGGAGTTTTAAAAGCCGTCTTCCATTCGTCACCCTGTCGGATACGAATCTGATGATATCCACTATGTAAGTCCAATTTAGTGAATACTGTCGACCCCGCGAGTTGATCTAGCAGTTCGTCGATGCGAGGCATGGGGAAACGGTATTTGATGGTAATTTTGTTAACTGCCCGGCTGTCGATGCACATCCGCCACATGCCATCTTTCTTGGGAACAAGTAAAGCCGGCACCGCGCATGGACTGAGGCTAACTTGTATGAGCTGTTTCTGTAGTAGATCATCGATCAATTCTTGGAGTATCATCTGCTCCTTTGGGTTGAGCCGATAGTGGGGCAAGTTCGGTAATGTAGCACCCGGCGTAAAATCAATCTGATGTTGAATTTTCCTTAATGGGGGCAGCTCGGCAGGTAACTCTTCAGGGAGAATATCCCGGTATTTCTCCAGGAGCTCGGACACTTCCTTCGGGTATTGTTGTAGTGAACTGCAGTGGTTGGGCTTAGTGACAAACAGGGCAAACATAAGAGTATGATCCCGCCAATCCCGTATCAGATTAGTTCCTGAGACTAGATGGATTGCCGCCTGTTTAGCAGATTCCTTTCCTGGAGATGATGTACCGGTCACGCCTGGTAAAAGTCGTAGCCTCCACCCCTTCCAGTCCAGGGAATACACATTGGCCCGACCATCATATTGAACTCCTACATCGAATTGCCATGGTCGGCCCAAAATCAGGTGGCACACATCCATTTCCAAGACGTCGCACAACACTTCACATGTATAATGTTTGCCTATGGAAATGGTCACACGGCAGGACTCCGTGACAAGAATTTCCATTCCTTTCTTGACCCAACTGATCTTATACGGATGAGGGTGTTTGGTGGTCTTTAACTGCAATCCTTGAACGACAGCTTTTGCAATAATATTTTCGGTACATCCGCTATTTATAAGCAAATCACACACTTTACCACTTATAGTGCACCGAGTTTTAAAAATGGCGTGACGTTGGGAGGCTCCGTACTGGCGGGGTGCCAGTAGAAATTTTTCCAGAACTCCAATGAACGGTTCCCCTTCATCAGCTTGCACGTCTTCCGCTCCATCATCTCGTTCGGCCTCAACACCTTTGGGTTCACCTCCGTCTTCCATCTCGGCTAGTTGCACTTGCTGCCGCTGAGGACACTCATTAGACTTGTGTTCTGGTTGAAAACAGCGAAAACATTTAAGTGTAGATGGCCTCGCATAAGGATTATCAATGTTGGCGTTCTTTGGCTTCTGCATAATTTTTCCATCAATTCCTGCAGTGGACGGCCCAGCAACAGGGGCGGTCGGATTGGTGTGCGGGGACACTCTCGCTACAGATTGCGAGTTACTCTTATTAGGAGTTGTATTAGACTCTTGCCAATGCCGCCGATAGGAAGGAAATTTAGATTTGCGATTCTGCTGCATCTCAATTGTCATGGCTAGGTTCACGGCTTGTGCTGTAGACCAAACAGAATTCAGCTCCACTTGGTCTTGAATACTGTCTTTGAGGCCTCCGATGTAACGAGCTACCAACTGATTGGCAGACTCGTTAAGATCATTCCTTGCACTCAAACGGTTGAATTCTTCGGTGTACTCGCTGACCGATCTCGCGCCTTGAACACAATGTTGATACCTCATGTACAAAATTTGTTCGAAATCGGTAGGAAGAAATTGCCCAACTACGTATACTGCTCCGACTTTCTGGCGGCGTGACTGTAGCGTTTGTTCCCACCAGGCGCTGGCTCTACCCTTTAATCTACACGCTACATATTTCACCTGCTTCTCCGGGTCAATGTCCATGGAATCGAAAAAATTTTCGACCGCCTTTTCCCAATCAAGGAAATCTTCAATGTGAAGATGTCCATCGAAGAATGGAATATCCAGTTTCACCTTAAATTCACCTGGGTGCTGTCGGTACAACGGAATTCGACGATTCCGATGGTGGTCTATCTCATAGCGGTCCTCCACCTCTTCACCATTGGATTGCCACTGATAATTGCCTCGTTCCGGAGTTGGATCTTCCTCTGTTCGGACGGTTCTTGCGGAATGATCTGAGGTCGCCGCATATTCCGCTCACCGTCCCTTCTCCTCCTGGGTATGGGTTGATTTGCTCTGACCTTTTCCCGAATCTGCTCTTGGTACATTGGCATCGCCCGAATGAGATTAAACTCTCGGCGAATCTCCACCGTCAGCCGCTGCACGTCGGCCGCCACGTCGTCAATTCTCCGCTTGACGCGTTCTTGATCAGCCCATAGCATCTCAAGAGTTCGAACTCCCTCTGTCGCCAGCTCCTTGCCTTTGTCCATCATTCCGTCTCCAGGTGATGGCTCTGATACCAACTGATGACCTTCTACAGGATCGAGTTTACCTGGAACAGAAAATACGAGTAACAGCAAGCAAAAACCAGGGATTCGGGTAAAAGAATACCTCTGTATTCTGGGATTGTATTACTCTTTGTAAAAAGGAAGAAGACAACTGAGCTACTCTCCTTTCTCCTCTATGTATAACCAGCTTTACTAAATGCTATTTTTGTAAAAAGTAAAAAAGGCTGTAAAATAACGGCTAAATAGAAAATATTAAATAAGATAGTGGGGGACTAAGTAGTTTGTTGGGATGTATAAAATGTGCCGCCAGTATGACTAGTTATCCGGTATTGCATCACAATAACTACAATTGTTGAGCTTCATGTAAAAACCAAAGAAAAAGCATCGCATACATACCTTACCCGTCGGATCCATGATTTTTGCGAAAATCTTGTCGAAATCCCATCAAAATCACAATATACGCGGCGCCGTTCGCGTCTGTTCCCTCAAATCCTTCGACAAGGCCTCGATCGTTGCCCTTTGAGGTCGTTAAATACCAATGGAAAGGAAGCCTTCGGGACGATTTCCCCAATCGATCGTAGAAGCTCCCAAACCTTCGCTACTTCTCTCACTGCCCTCCCACAGACACGAATCCTCTGCTCTCGACTCCAAGCCACAACCGAAGCTCTCCCGATACCTCTGTTCCTCCCACTCTCGCCTCTCCCACTGCCAAGCTCCACGTACTCAATCACCTACGACCACTCAGCCCACGCAAGCTCCCCGACCTCCAACCTCCTTCCCTGTACCGAAGTCACTGTCGATCTCCTATCCGAACTCCACTGAAGCCTCATCCCGTCAACCTCACTCCATCTGCCCCTTGCCCGACCAATCGGTCGTCCCGATCTAGAGAAAGAGAGAGAAAAAGAGAGAGGGAAAGGGAAGATAATCCGACCTACCTCACGCTCGGCTTCGCTCCAACTCCGACTTTCCCTCCTATCGGATCGGTCCATTCCGATCGGAGCTCGCTGTGAAGGTAATTTTCTCCCTTCCATTCGCTTCTTCGGCCAAATCCCGTGGATCTACTGAGCCGAATGAGGGAAACGGGAGATTTATTCCTCTGTGAGGCTTATGGGATAATCAAATAGGATTTAGCATAGATCCTGTACAAACTTTGCATGAATCTAATTAACTTAATTATAATTAATTTCACTTAGTTATATTTAATTACTAATAGTGATTAATTATGATTAATTGAAATCACTTATAATTAGTTAATTACTTTAATCTATAATTAATTTCAAATTAAATATAATTAATTATATACTAAATATGATTAATTATAACTAGTTTTTTATTAATTATAAATTAAATATAATTGATCTATAATTAATTTTAAACTAAATATGATTAATTATATATTAAAATGTAATTAATTATAATAAGTTTCTAATTAATTATAAATCAAATTTAATTAATCTATAATTAATTTAAAATTAAATATGATTAATTATATATTAAATATAATTATTTATAATTAACTTTTAATTAATTATAAATTAAATATAATTTATTTATAATTAGTTTTAAATTAAATATAGTTAGTTATAATTAAATATAACTGATTGCAATTAATTATAAATTAGATCCCATTAATTTGTAATTAATTTTAATATTAAATGTAATTAGTTATATATTAAATGTAACTGAATATACTTAATTTATGATTAATTATAAGCTAAATACGTAAAGAAACATATCTCTCCCTCGATCCTCATGCTGACGTCGCCAACAACTCCGCGAAGGTACGAATATTCCTAAATTAGATTCTCGCTCTCGAAGTTAGCGGCGGATCGGAAAATCGCCCATGCACGCCTTTGTTGCGCGTTTTGGGATGGGACCCCGGTGTGGCGCCTATGACGAGGCGGGCAATCACATTAAAGCCTTACTTCAATGTTCGCGGCGGACCGGAAAACCGCCCATGCACGCCTTTGTTGCGCGTGGTGGGATGAGACCCCGGTGCGGCACCTACAGCGAGGCGGGGTCACTCATAAGTACCCCCGAGCGGGGGAAAAAATTGCTTTTTTTAAAAAATACTTTTTAAAACCCCAAGCACGCCTTTGTTGGCGTGGTGGATGAAAAACAAAAAAATACCGACGCGGTGTCTCACAAACACCAACCGTGCACGTCTTTGTTGACGTGGCGGGTAGGCGGCCTCTTGGTTTTTCCCCTAAACAGGGGAGATGTCGGGAGGCTGCCGAAATTTGGATAAAAAATCCAAGGACTTTGAATAATGTTTGGACAATAACATCAACTCAAATTTGAACTCAAATGACAAAGAACTTGGTGCAAAGAACTTGAACCAAACAAGACTACAGAAGACTTGGATAGAGCTTGCACATTGATTTGAACATTGAATGAAAAATACAAACTTGTGAACTTGAATTTGAATCATATGACAAAGGCTTGCAAACTTAAGTAATCTAAAATGATTCACTTGAATTGAATAAAAGAATGAGACTTGAACAAAAATTTGGACAGTACGAGACTATGATTGAACTTGGACTCAAGCTTAAACAACAAGAAGCTTGAACTTGAAAGTGATACAAGGGAGCTTGAACCATTTGGACTCAAATTCAAATGAATAGAGGATTCATATTGAAGCTTCACCGGACTTGGACTTGGACTCACTTGGACAAGATTTGTTGACTCAAACTGAGCATTAAATGAACTAAATCATGCTCAAACCGATCATAAGATAAATTCGACTCATCAAATAATGAATAAGTAAATGCTAAGTGAACAACTCACTTATGGATCAATCAGACAAGTGGATATATCCATCTCCTTCAAGAAGAAGAATCATATGCGCAATAAGAACAATAAGCTTCTTGCAATAGAGACCAAATTGAAGGAATACCGATGAATATTACATAAGCAGATATGATTTTCTCTTCTTCATAGAGGGACTTGATATGTAATAATGATGTGACATGCCCAAATACATTCAAGTGAAGTATTGAAGCATAAGCAAGTACATCAAACTTCTGCAAGCAAAGAAGACTAATACACTATGAACATAATGATTTGAAGAATATGCAATGAATACTAGGGGTATTCATACAGTCAACAATAGCTTAATTATAGATCTAAGATACACTTAGCAGCATACACATAAAAGACAACAAATGATAGATGATGGAGATCATAACCACCCAGGGGATGACAAGTACACGGATCCCTTGTAAGCAAAAGATGATTGATCAACAACCAGCTGGGCAATGAATTGCAAATGTCTCCAAGGTTGTGGAAGATCCGTTACATGTACCATGTTTTATCCATAGGCGAACAATGGATGATACATCACAAATCAAATGTAAATATCTATGAGATTTTGGGGAAGACCGGTTGCATTCTTAGTGTATCAACCACAAGCAAAATACCAAAGGACAACAAGTACAAGCTCTTACAAGTCACTGTAGGAAACTCGTCATACACATAGTAAACTATCTACTAACAGACATGGAAGAACTACAGTAGATTCAAGTGTCCACGTATTTAAAGAAGGAGATTCGTTAGTGCATATCAATCCACCTGCTGAAAGAAACAAATGATGCACGACAGTCTACCTGTACGAAGCAGCGAACTGCTCAATTCAGAAGCTGCTACGCCACGCCACCGCGTGGATCTGCAACACTCGTACAAGCAGATAGAAGGCGTCCACGAACTACAATGCCGCCAAGCGGACAGAAGACGTCTACAAAAACTTTCAAAGTACCCCTGCACGTGCATCATAGCTTGTATACACATAGGTACACCAAAAGGGGTAAAAGCAATTAAGAACTCGCATGGGCCCCGGCGAGCGTGTTATTGGTACACACGTGACGTCTAGGGATGCTGCGCGGGTTATTGAATTTGAACCCGATCCTCCTAAACAGGTAAAAGGAGTCGATAGGGTTTAATTATAAAATGCCCCCAAACACCCGCATGGGCCCCGGCGAGCGTGTTATTGGTACACACGTAATGTCTAGGGATCCTGCGCGGGTCAATAAGTGAATTCAAGTTCGAACCCGATCCTTCTATACGGGTCAATAGAAGTCGACAGGGTTCAAACAATCAAACAAGTATACAATGATGGTGACCGGTATATTTGTTTTAATACATTCATATTGGGCCTTCAAAGGTCTATAGCAATACGAATTCACTAATAAGGGTATGAAACATACGAAATCCGATCCTTTATCGATAATTCGATAGAGTCGACAAGATTCAATCAATAAAAGAGAAATGACCCTGAACACCCCGATGATGGCCATGTTGAATGTCTATCTCAACCGGAGGGGTTCACAAATATTTTCAAATGCCTCTCAAAAGTCAATTCAAAATCCAAATTTCACAAATCCTAAAATCCAAATATTTAAAATTGAAATAATCAATCCATTCACTTAAAGCAAAATCCATCTACCCTCCGCAACAGTTTGCCGGGATGGATAAATTGAAATTTATTTTAGCTCACATAGAGCCAAATGCCTAGTCGAAAATATCACTAGGATCCATTCTCAAACAATCTCCTGTTAGTAAGGACGTGGTACGTGTCCTCTGACCGGCGGTTTGCTGTCAAATGACATCGCAGGATAAACGGTTATGACCCGAGGCCCTCTGAACTGAGTGGTTTTGCCTCCAAATGGCACCACGAAATACCGGTTATGGTAGAGCCAGTACGCTCCTTACTGGCATCAAATCCTTGAGATATGAATCTAGGATATAATCGATAAGGCACAAAGCCCTCTGTTAGCTAAGGTGGATTCAAATTTGTCCCCTTAGGCAAATATCCATCCCAGGTCTACAAGGTCCCATTGGACGAAGCAACTCATGGCTGCTGACAATGATCCTTTTGTCAGGTTGGGTCGACTACCTCCTCTGACTAAGTAGACCGGGGACCACGATGGCCCGGGATGACGGAATCATGGGATCTCGATCGGGTCTATCATCCATTCCCTCACCATCAGCTTTAAGTGCATAATGGTGAAATTTTTTAATTTTAAATATCAACTCCCCAAATATTTCGATCCTAAATTTCCTAACATTCCAAATCCATTGTTGCTACTATACGCCAGATAACACATATATTCTACATATCTGATCGACGACTAGCCTTAATTGAAAGTTCTCTCTCGTGATCGAGAGGGGTAATTAACTATAGGGGCTTGCGCCTATAGGAAACCAGAACTTAGATCATAAAGTCCTCACAAAATGAGGGCGAAATCTCTGGGTAGTGTCTTATCTACAAACCCACCTGCCTTCCAAAATTTACCCCGGAACTTATTCCATTAAAACTCCCTCGCCAAATAAAAAGCACAATCAAATGTGTGAGCGGAGGCCAGGGCCGAATTTTCGGAGCCCACAACAATATAACCAAAGGGTCTCATTTCTAAATTTTTTGGTTATATCCTAGCTATGGGACTCTATATTTATGAAGTGATACGTGCATATTCTTAGATTTATCAAAGGAAATATGAGATACAGTTAAACAATTGTATTTTAAAGACCATAATGTTACACATATATAAAAAGTCAAGACCAATATCTCATCTCATCCATAAAGTAGGGAGACCAATCCATCAAAGAATTTTCCAACCTATTGCAATGCTCGTAGCAGGACATGAATTGGTATCAATGCATCCAAATAGCATGTAAGAAACATGCTGCTTTTTTTTAAATGCTTGTTAAAAAAGATTGAATACGTATGATTTCTTTGCTGGCTTAATCATTGTTTTTGATGATGTAAAGGTACAAATTCTATGAAAGGAGGATTTGCAATTTCTAAATGAAGTCATTGCCATTATCTGAATTGAAGAAGAAATAAGAGAAGTTAAAGGCTGATGACATTAAGAACTCTGACGCTAAGAGGGCCATAAGCAGTGAACCCTAGCAAAAATGTTCAAAAAAGATATTTTATGATGCAAATATTGTAAAAAGGGTTACATACAAAGGATATATGCTCGAAATTTCATGACAATCAACAAAATAAAATTGGACAACGCATCTAGGGTAGCCAAAGAGCATATGAGACATGCATATATAGCGCATATAGGAGATGCTAACACCAAAATTATCACCATTAAGTTCCAATAAGAAGTAGGAAAATGAAAATTTTCTTGGATCAATGAAAAAAAAAAAATCTTCGATAAGTGCTTGTACTTTTGGTTAAAACCTCCTCTTCTCATGAGTTTAGTCTTAACGACACCTATTTCTAGCTCCTGGATCATTATTCAGCATAAATAGACTATACAATCAAATAACCACACAAATTCATTTCATGTAATCTTTATTTGAGCCAAAAAAAATCATTTATGATGGATCTTTGAACTATGGCCGGTTAAAGAATTATTCTTATAAAAAATCCCTCACACTCCAAACTATTTTTTATACACCTAAATTATTTACTAACTTATTATCTTGTCAAACGCCAATTAAAGATTCTTAGTGTAGTGTTATGTTTTATCTTTTGTGTTGCATCATTCAGAAACAAGAATAATTAGACTTGCTAATGAGATGACATCGGCCTTATTGAGGAATCTAATGATCATCAAAGTTCTATAAAACCCTCTATATTATCACCTCGTTCATAAACTCTTAAATTCAATAAAACAAGATATTGCTTCTTCACTTGTGTCTTTTTCATTCTTTTTTTTATTCTCAAAATTTGGTCATTCATCATTCAAAGAAGTCATTATTAAAGAATTTTATTATGATGTTTATAAAGCGGCAAAACATAAATGTACCATTTTCTCATAAGTGACATAAGAATCCTGTTAACCTCAATACTAGGGGTTTGAGTTGATTGCGCACGGTAAGTTTAAAAGTGAAAGGGCACGACATTGCATGAAACTCACCGACGCATGTTGACCAAAAATCTAAATTAGCGAAATAGCATCCGTTCATGAAACGGATAGTGCGAGGGCATTTCGGGCTGTTGAAACAACTAAGATCGACAATTATATTGGTTGGGGTTAAAATTTCGCGTGTGAGGAATGAGGCGGAATCAACGTAACATGCACGAATGACGATGATTTGACGAGCGGATCGAGCCACGATAAGTATTTATCATTAATTCTAAAGTAATGTTAATTTTTACATTTAAATTTAATTTAACAAAAAAATTGAAATCTAATTAAACCTAACCCTTATTCCCCTCACATAATTACACTTGTACCCTCACTACCTCATTCCACTCTCCAATCCAGCTGAGACTCACGCATGCTCCTCTCACTAACGCTCATGCGACCCCCTCCTCTCTCCTCCACGCTCGGCCTCACACACGAAAGGAACCAAAGCCCCCTCTCCCTCTTGATTCGTTTATGCCAACCCAACCATCAGCCTCCTCAGTTAGCTGTCGTCGTCGCTAGCTACTCCCGCCTCCACCCTTCAGCCAGCCGGCCACCACTCTTCCTCCTCCCTTTCTTCTTCTTCCCCTTTCTTCCTAATCTTCTTTCTTCTTTTTCTTCCTCTCTTCTTCTCCTCTTCCTCCAACTTCATCTTCTTTGTCAAAACTACAAAAACTCTAACACTAATCTCTCTCTCTCTCTCTCTCTCTCTCTCTCTCCCCCCCCTATTTGTTAAATTATGATATTCTCTGCACAAAACCTCTTCCCAACACCTCCTACACTTCCTCCATCAAAAACTCTAATTTTCTCTCTATACCTAGAGAGAGAACTCACTAACCATCACCATACCCCTCTCCCTAAACTCCTCTCTTTCCCTACATTTCTCTCTCCACCACTCTCTCTCTAAAAAGAGAACTTTTTTCCCCTCTCATTTCACTTTGTTTACAAGAAAGCAAAAAAAAAAAAAAAAGAGAGAGAGAAAGGTAAGAAAGAAAGAAGAAAACTTGTGCTATGTGTTGCCTCATTGTCTCGCCTTCCTTGCCCTCACTACTGCGCACGCTGAGGTATAATTCTAACATGATGCTAGTTTTATTTTATGAATTGTTGTGCATGTAAAACTAAGTACCTGTGACTTCCTTTCTTGGCAGGCTGGGAAACACTAACTTGCATGAGACTAAGTACCTGTAACTGTTTTTCTTGTTAGGCGAGAAAACACTACCTTGCATGAGATTAGGTACCTGTGACTGCCTTTCTTGGTAGTGGGGAAACACTTTCTTACATGAGACTAAGTACCCGTGACTAACTTTCTTGGCAGGCGAGGAAACATTGACTTGGATGAGACTAAGTATATGTGACTCTTTTTCTTGGGAAGTAGGGAAATACTGTAGAGTATATAAAACTACGTACGTGTGACTGTCATTCTTGGCAACGAAGAAACACAATGCTTTATAAACAGGTATATGAAGACCTGTGACTTCCTTTCTTGATAGGCAAGGATTGGAGATTTCAGCCATGGTGTCATCTAACATCGACCATGCAAACTTTTCTTGGCATGGTGGGAAGGCTTAGCTCCACGATGCAACCTCGTACACTGGGACGATGTCGGAGTATTGCTAAAATTTACACCTAAAATAAAAAAAAAACATTGGGTTTTTGATGATCTAACCCTTAAGCCAACAAAAAATAAACTAATTCATGAAACCCTAAGTTACAAACACTGAAAATAAAAAAAAATGAATTAAAAATCAAACATACAATGAAGTTGTAGGTGAAATGATTGCTCGCCAACAAGCACAAATCAAATTTCATTCTTAGCTCCTGGTTTACTTATGCATAGCCAAGTCCCTTTGCAACACACGCTTTGGTCTAAAATGCGTAAAGCTGAAATGAATTGAATAACTACATATTTATAACCTATTAATATTGATTCCCATGCGGGACCGTTGAGCCAAAATTCAAATGCAAAATAACAAGGGAACATATGCATGTGAAAGACATGTTAAGGGGTAAAATATGAAAGTTTGTGGGCGATAATTAATCTAAAAATATAAAATTATTTATGCTCCTAGGACGGCACATTTATATTAATGGCTGCCATGTAGGATTCCTCTTGCATATCCACGATAATTATCATAATTAAATCATCGTTAAGGAAATAATACCATCAATCATATCGCAAGTCACAAGCGCGCAAGTGCCATAGGTAGCCTACACGCCAACTATAAAAAGCAAAGGGACTCTTATTCTTGTGAATTTGTCATACACCCCGTAAATGCTTGTACACTGTTGCATGTCACGGGTTGCATGACTCTCAGTGATGTGTGCTAGACATGTCTAATCATCAAAAGAGATATCTCCCACATGTCTCATAATCATATAGTGCAAATGTACTTGCGACAGACAAGTGCACTATATGAGCGCACTAAGTAGCATATACAGATACTGTTGATAATGCAAATGCACCAATGTTCATTCAAGCGTGTAATAGAATTGTGCAAGTGCATCGAGATTTATGCAAGCGTGTAATTCATGCAAGTGAAAATGCATTGCTCGTGTATACGATGCAACATACAAATGACTCATGCATGCATGTCAATTACATGCAAATATATCATGCATACACCAAATAACATACAAACGTATTGTGCTGTTACATATACAACATGCAAACACATCATGCATGTACCACACAACATATAAAATTTTATGCAAGCACGTTAAGTAATGCGCAAATTCATATACAAATACTCAAGTACATATGCAAACATTTAAATGCATATGCAAGGATACAATTATGCAAATGCACACGTGAATGTGTATGCTAACATGCATATAGGTCATAAACATCCATTGCGTCACATTTATACGCACCGTGCAACGTGCAAAATGCATTATGTAAATGCACATGATTCGACATACATATGCATTATTATACTAACGTGCAAATATATTATACGTTGTACAAAAGCTTTAAGTCACCACACAAATGCATTATGCAGAAGCAACGATTAAAAAGGCGGAAGAGGCGTACGCACTGAGACGCGACTCAAGGCGAGGCGAAGCATTTGCGCGTTGAGGCTTACGCCTCGTTGGATTCGGCGGAGCGTGCGCTTATTTCGCACAGGGCGTAGGCTTCGGTTCGTAACGCCTCGAAGCGAAACGAGGCACCGCTTCGATTTGTCAGTATATAGACCGAGCGGTGAGAGTCGTATAAGAGTCGAGTATTAGGGTAACATACCTGCTTCTGCTTCGGGTGAGAACTGAAAGGCGAACTCCGTCGACTTCGACGACCATAGTTCGGTCGAGTTCGAACATAACTGAAGGCGATCGAAGGTAACGAATTATTTCTTCTCTTTCTTCCCGTAATCTTCCGGTCATTTGCTTCATGTCTCGCTTCTTCTTCTCCAGCTTCCTGTAATCGAAGGTTCTTTTTTCACGGCTAGGTAACGATCTTTCTTCCCGTTATTTGCTTCATGTCTCGCTTCATCAGATTGTACATGCTCGGTACCGCTCAGTACATGCTCGGTACCGAGGAGTAAATGCTCGGTACACGCTCGGTACTGAGCGGTACATGCTCGGTACTGAGCAGTTCATGCTCGGTACACACTCGGTACTGAGCAGTACATGCTCGGTACACGCTCGGTACTGAGCGGTACATGAGTACATGCTCGGTACACGCTCGGTACTGAGCAGTACATGCTCGGTACACGCTCGGTACACGCTCGGTACTAAGCAGTACATGCTCGGTACACGCTCGGTATTGAGCAGAATTTCAAAATTACTCTTATAATATAATTTTGTTCCGGGGACGCTGCCCCCAGAAACCCCCGCAGGGGCGCTGTCCCCGGAAACCCCCGCAGGTCGAACCCCGCCAGGGGGGCAGCGCCCCCTTAGACCCCCGGTAGACTGGTATATTTTTGTATTCATGTTGTTTTATTATTGGTATTTGGTAGTACAAATAATTGTTGAAATATATCCTATTGTTAGCATGACTAGTGGCACAAGAAGGAAAGATCCTGCATGGAAATATGGAACTCAAGTTGAAGTGTCAGGCGAAGGTGCAAAGAAGGGATATGTTTACATGAAATGTAATTTCTGTGAGAAGCGGATAACTGGTGGCGTCAAGATATTGAAGGATCATCTAGCTTGCACTCATGTCAATGTGGGACCATGTGCAAAAGTTCCTGATGAGGTAAAGAAGGAATGTATAAATTATTTAAAGAAGTTTGCCACCACAAAGGAGGTCACACAAAGAAATATGGAAGAGATGATAGGAAACTCTTCTTACTATGGATCACAGCATGAAGGTTCCAGTACTGGAAGCCATCTAGTTTCTTCTGATCGAGGCAGTCGGGGGCCCATGGATAGATTTATGCTAAATATTGATAACGACGAAAACATAAATACTCAGTATATTCAGCCTCCTACAGCTACAAAAGAACTCAGGAATAGAGTTTGTTTGGATATCGCCAGATTCATCTATGAAAATGGGATTCCATTTAATATTGTTAGGAGTCCGTCATGGATCAATATGTTACGATCTGTTGGAAGCTATGGAAGAGGATTACAACTTCCAAGCATGTATGAGCTGAGAACTTGGATGCTGAATGAGGAGGTCAAGACAACTTCAAAGATGGTGGATGATGTTAAGAAGACTTGGATTGAGACAGGGGTGACAATAATGTCAGATGGTTGGTTAGATATTCGACATAGAAGTATTATTAATTTTTTGGTCAACAATCCATATGGAACAGTTTTTCTCAAATCAGTAGATGCTTCAAGCTTTGTAAATGATGCCCAATTATTGTTTGAAATGTTGGATGAAGTTGTAGAGGAAGTGGGAGATGCTTTAGTAGTACAGGTTGTTACTGATAATGCAAGTGCATACAAAGCTGCAGGAAGAATGTTAATGGAGAAGAGGCCTCACCTTTACTGGACTCCTTGTGCTGCACATTGTATTGACTTGATGCTTGAGAGGTTGGGACAGTTGCCTCAACATAAATCAGCCATATTTAAGGCCAAATTCGTTAGTAAGTTTATATAAAATCATTCTTGGGTACTCGGCTTGATGAGAAAATTCACTGACAAGGAAATTATTAGACCTGCTGTTACAAGATTTGCTATTGCATATTTAACATTGCAGAGATTCAAGGAGTTAAGACAACCTTTGGAAGCAATGTTTGCTTCTGAAGAGTGGGATAAAAGTTCATGGGCAAAAAAACAAGAAGGAAAGCAAGTTAAAAAGATTGTTATGAGAGACGATTCATTTTGGCGCAGTACAAATTATGCTTTGAAGACAACAGGACCATTAGTAAAGGTGCTTAGAATGGTTGATGGTGAGAGGGCCCCGGCTATGGGATTTATTTATGAAGCAATGAATAGGGCTAAAGAAGATATTGCAAAAGAATTGGGAGGTCAAGAAAGTGCCTACAAAAAAATATGGGATATTATAGATGAAAAGTGGGATCGACAATTACACCAACACTTACATGCTGCTGCGTACTATTTAAATCCCCAATTTCATTATGATAAGGATTTTCATGTTGACAAAGAGGTGAAAACTGGTTTGTATGCATGTATGAACAAACTCATTTCTGAAGAAAACTATCTTAAAGTAAATGATCAACTTGAGGATTTTCATTTGAAGAAGGGAATGTTTGGATTTAGAGCAGCACAAACATGCTACAAAACACGATCTCCTGGTATGTTTATAGTTTGAGTATTTATAATTTTAATGTTAATATTTATGTTCAAGTCTTCTACTTCAACCAATATTCATAAAATACTATGTTTATCTTCATGTAGAACGTTGGTGGGCTCAGTTTGGAGATGTTGTTCCTGAATTAAAAGCTTTTGCAGTTAAAGTTCTTAGCCTAACGTGTTCGGCTTCTGCATGCGAGCGTAATTGGAGCATTTTCAATCAAATTCATACAAAGAGGAGAAATCGATTGGCGGCAGATCGAATGAACAAACTAGTTTATGTTATGTTTAACAAAAAATTAAAAGATAGATATCTCAAATTGCAGAATCAAGGAAATATTGAGAATGAAATTGATCCTTTGCTTGTTGATGAGTTACAATCTGATGATGAATGGGTTACTCCTAAGAATGCTGATGTTTCTGAAGTTGAAGTAGAAGGAGAAACTCATGTCAATGAAGAAGATAATGAAGCAACTGCCCAAGTATATAAAAGGAAGAAACAAAGTGAGATTGAAGCTTCAAAAAAATTCAAAGGTATTCTTAAATATAATGAATTATTTTGTATGTTACTATTGTTTCATTTTATAGCTAATGAAATATTAACTGATATAGGAGATAAAGGAAAAAATATTATAGATGAAGAAGAGTTTGAGGATGACTTTGACATTAATTATGAAGATTCTTCTGAAGACAATCAAAGTGATGACGAGCCTGCTTTGGGTCTTGATCCTAAGGGGATGTTTTATTTTTAAGTGAGTTTATTTTAAATCTTGTATTCCAGTAATATTATCTTAAAATAAATCTTCAAATTCATAGTTGACATAATATTTTGTTATTTTTTGTCATTATTTATAATTTTAAATTAATTTTTTTTATTCATTTTGAGGCTTACGCCTCGATCCGCCTCGAGGCTTACGCCTCGCCTCGTTTAGAAAAAACGCCTCGATTCCCGATTTCGCCTTTTAAAACCTTGTGCAGAAGTGCTCTGGAAATACACATATTCGCATGGGCTCCGACGAGCACAATAAATAAATACATAAGCGAGACATCTGAGGATGCTCCACTGACTAAAAAAGATTAAATGAGGTTTAAATTTATTTCTTTGAAAGTGTGTAAACATATTATGCAAATGCATTATCATTCACACATATAACTTAAAATTATATTTAAATCACCTGCATGTGCTTTGACAAGTGCGTTATACTCCAAAAACTCTTGCATGAGAATGCCGCACGGGTAAAAAGTGAACATAAGTTCAAGTCCAATCCCTCCTTGAATGGATCGGAGTTGACACTACTTGAACCTAAACAAGTTTACGGTCGTAGCGTTGACTGGTGTATTTTGTTTTATACGTTCACATTGAGCTTCAATGCCTTTTATAAGAAAGGTTCACTCAGTAAATGTATTTGGTTCTTCCAAAGTAGCAATTAGGATTGGACTCAGCGCTTATCCGGAATTCTCTCTGTTGTTGCTTTTAGAAAGTGTGGGGCCTTTGGCTATAACTTCACTGTGGTGCCGTAGCTTCTTATGCTGCAGCCCATACCATCCGCCGCTTCCTTTTTATACCCGGGGATTTCCTGGTGTTAGCATGTTAGCACTGTACTTGTAACTTTTTGGAAAGCTTAAACCTTCGTCACTTTATTCAGTTCACCATTTCTATCTCCGTATCCTCTTACTAGCCTCGAGTAAACTGTGTAAAGTTGGCAACCACACTTACTGGACCAAATTTCAGGCAGTTTTTGGTGAATGCTTCGTTCCTCTGATACTTACTGATTTCTCGGTTTGCCTTTTTTTAAAATTTATTGAATCCTTTTGCAATATTTTTGCACTTATAATAACTTGTTTCAATTATGTTTGTTGGGTTGTTATGCCAATGTTAATTTACTGGTTCGTTTTGCAGAGGCATGCAGGCGTATGCGTTGTTTAACATGCTCAATTCCTGAATTTACTTGTCTCTCGGCTGCAAAGGTTGTACTATTTATGCTTATTTTCAAAGAATGATGATCATCTTGTTTGCCCTTTGCTTTCGTATGAAAATTTTACCATATTATATTATTTATAAAACCACTAAACATTATTAAGTGGCCTTTAAGCAGCTTTACATAGTTATAGTTTCATAAGTTATTTTGCTGATTTTCAACGAAACAGCATAATCTTACGGCTGATGATAATGTTTCCTTTATGTGCAGTCAAATAATTTATATAATGCTTGATGGTGGCCATCCAGAACTTGTTTGGAATTTCAATTTATCATCCTAATTGCTGTCAAATTTCTTTGTTTTATGATGCTTTCGCTTATGAATTAGGTCATGAATGTGTTCTCCTAGAACTTAGATGCTATTTCATTATTATCTAGGATTTTAGAATCATTGTCTTTTGTTTTCTATTTATTTTCTTATGAACGATATTGATGGACTTGTATCTTACTCTTCCTTTCTAGGTATTCTTTAGGGGTGTTTTTCCAATGCTTAAATATAGGAAAATCAGATTTCCTACTACTGAAATTTTTAGCCTGCTTCTTTACTGTTTTGGGAGACTGCGATGATTTCCACTTCTATTGTGTGATTGAGGCAGCTTTGTGAGAGAGGTGGAAGCCCTCCTGCGTACCTCAACTTTTTCTCACAGTTTTCCACCTTTTCTCTTTTTAACTTTACTCGTTCCTTTTTCCACCACCATTGTTGAGCCAGCCAAAGTCATTGCAAAATATAGTAAGTCATCACTCTTCCTTGCAAACTCCATCATTTGCTATTAGAGCAGGTTTTGAGATCACGGGAAAAGCATCATTGGTATTAGAACAGATTTTGAGATCTTGGTGAAGAATAGCCTAATAACATTAGGAATCTCAAGACTTTATTCTGTCTTCTTCCTTCCCTGTTTTCTCTATGGAATAACAACCCGGAAGCTCTACACCACAATCACAGACCTGCAAACTTCTACAAAGCTAATATGTGGTTGCCTGTAAAATTTCGTGAAACTCTGCCTTCTAAAGCATCTTTCCGTAACCGTCCTTCAAAATTGTAGATGTTCTTTCATCTGTATTTTTTTTTTAAAAAGAAATATATATATTTTGCTATTGTTTTGAAGATCTTCTTTAATGTGTGATATGCTGACTCATCCATGAGATTCGTACTTGGATGCTGAGAATGAACAGAGGGATTTGTGATTATGACATGAAGGTAGCCTACACGAATGAGTTACAGTCAATTGGGGCATAACTTGCCCATAAACTTAATAAATTTTTAATTTGAGCTTGGATTGAGTTTGTCGACTCAACTTGTTGGTTTGAGGTTGAATTGGCTTTTTTGGTTTAGAATCTTAAGATTTCATCTTAAAGAAGAAGGGCAGGCTTGTGGATTTATTACTCAAGGGTTAAAGAAACCCAATTGAGGGTCTCACGAATCTAATTTGCGGTTTGTCCAATGATTGAAGTTTAGGATGTTTGTTTGTGTATGTGATGCTTCTGTCATTTCCAACCCTAATTATGTTGATGGGAATTACAACACTTTGGAAGTGTATTGGGAAGTTTAATGTTTATAATTTTGGGTGTTGTGTTGATGGACTTACAACCCTTAAAATGTATAGGAAAGCTTAATGTTTATAGTTTTGGGCATTGGTTTATATTTGTTGTTTAACCTTTCATTTGATTTGGTGATTAGAACATACTACTCTATTTGTATAAGTGCTTTGGAGGATTAGGTCTTATAATTTTAAAATTTAAATTGTTTGAGCGTGGGACTTATACTTTGATATTGGAGTAGGCCCAATGGTGGGTTCTATGATCTTGCCTTTTAGGCAAGGATGCTTTAGTAGAATCAATGGTGGGAACTAAAACCAAAGATTTTATGGTGGCATAGATGAGTTGATTGGGTTTACATGATTTGAGATTTGGATTTTTTTTTATTGAACTTTGTTTGAGATTTGAAGCTTAACAATTTGATGTTAGAGTTGATCCCACAACATTATTACTTTTATGAATAAGGGTGGCAAGAGTGTAGATTTTACATTTGTGCTTTTCTAAATACCTACAAGTTGGTCTTATAGTATTGCCCTTCAGGCAAGGTGACATGTGGATTGGGAATTGCAACCTAAGATTGTGGAGGCTTATGAGAATCTTAATTGCAGAATTGATTGTTTGATTTGATTTATGTTGAATTGACTTTACTTTAGTTGATTTGTATCAAGCTTAACGATAACACACATTTTGTTAGTTTTTAAAGTTAAACTTCTATGATCAATGAATAAAATGAATAAACCAATATGCAATGGCAAAGAATTTCTAGGTAAATGGAAGAAGCCGAAGTGCGCTTTCAAGGATAATTTACAAGGAAGCAAGAGTCATTTTGACGGAAGAGAACCCATAGTCATTATTTATAGCATCTTATGTGAAGTATGGTAAATCTTGGAGGGTGGCAATTGGATTTCATAATAATTCCCCTGCCCCTGCCTCTGCCCCCTGCCCTCCGATCCACTTATTCTATATTAGGGCTCACATGGTCATGGTGGGGAGAAATTATTGCGTGTGGAATCCGATCACAACAATGTGTTCGGTCTGTAACAGTAGCCAATAAAAATAAAACGCGTGGCGTGCTTACGTGGAAAGTTAAGGCCCGACTAGTTTGTAGGCCCGCCCAGTATATACAATGAAAAAGGCGGAAAATTTTACATTTTCCAAATTCTACATTTCGGCCATTCGCTCCATTACTCCCGAGCTTCCAGCAAAAAACTCTCGCTGAATTCTTCCAGCAATCTCTTCTTCTCATCATGGACGTGGAAAAGGATTCACCTGCAAAGAGAAAGGTGCGAAAATTCTTACATTGACATAAAAGGAACTACGGATATCTTTGGTATTCAACGCGTATTTGCTCAAGAAACCAAAAATAGATTTAAATCATTCCTAGTAACTATAAAAGTTTAAATTTATCTCACCATTCTCGTTCTTTCTGCATATTTTCTTTGTACCCAATGTGTATAATCTGCGTAAACTTCATTTATTTTCTGCGTATATGTTGAAGACAAAACCTAACTTTTTATAATAAGTACTTTTGATATTTAGATCATAAAACTAAACTTCCAATAAACAAAAATGATTAATGTACCCTATACCATAGATTTCTGGTGATATTTTTCTCATCCTTTGCGTATATCGCGTATGGTATGCGTACACAACGCGTATGATATGCGTACACAACACGTATGGTATGCGTACACAACGCGTATAGTATGCGTACACAACGCGTATGTTTTGCGTACCCGTTGCGTATGGTTTGCGTATTTTTTGTTGCGTTTTATATGCGTAATTATAATATGCTTCTCTAAATTAATTATAGTTTCTTATTCTACGCAGATTTACGTCCGTCCTATATCATATAGATGCTATGTTTCAACTTTCAGAACAATGTGTGATACATTTTCAGATATAATTCCTGTTGAAATTGAAGAAAAATTAAAGGAACTTAATATTTATCAATTTCTTCAATTTCCTAGATTTGAGCAAAACGCCCCACTTATCTACCAGCTGCTGATAATGTGGAACATTGAAAAGCAAAGCTTCATTATAGAGGGCCATGTTGTCCCTTTCACAGCTGATG